>BMAC01001133.1:419659-442185 GCA_014905375.1 Phtheirospermum japonicum
TCGTATGTCATGCACAAGTGAGCCTATAGATTTATTTAAAAAAAAAATTCAATTCCCACGAGAACCATCAAATAATTTCCTTCTAAAAAGTAGAAAATACCAAACAATTACAGCAAAGCTGTGTACAACACGTGCTAATTGAGCTTGTTTTTCCTAATCTTCGTTTCAGGAAACCCCTAATAACCCCGAACTTTTCATTATTTCGTATCATTGAAATAATAGCAGAATCTACTTCTAATTATTTGTGTCAATGTGAGATTTGTCCAAAAATGCGAATAGTTTATTTGCAAGTGTATCCTAACAATTTGTTTCACATATTTTTCAGAAGAACTATCTCAAACCTGGTTTGTTTTCTTTTTTCTAATTGTGATAGAACTTTTTTCAGGATATTGATTCAGCTTTTGGAAAATGTATGAAAACATCCAATTAATCCATTTGTGAACTTAAATTAATCTCTTATTTGAGCTAACTTACATATATATTATGAAAATTGTAGTGTGAAATGGATTACAGAGACTCCATTTAATGTCTACAATGCCATGAACAGAGAGATCTTAATAAGGAACCTCTAAACGAGGCGCAAAAGCAATCGAAAAACCTAAATCAGAATTTACACAGAAATCGACGTATAAACAGGCCAAAAATCAGTCTGTCGAGCAGTGGATTGAAAAAAATTCTTAACAAAGAAATGAAGACAAACGATTTTAAGTCAATATTAAGATTCACCTGATGGTACGGCCGCAGCGCATCAGCTATGGGGAAAAAGCCACGCCGGAGGCGGAGGCGGTCACTGCCGAGACGGTGGTTAGGGTTTCTCTTACGCCGGAAAATCGATGCTCTTGATATCAGTTAAGTCTATTTGAAAAGAAACAGAATATGTCCCCAACTTTAAAAAATTCTTTTCCTTTTCTTTCAGGACCAAATTAAAAGTTAGATTGCGGTATTATTATTATTACTAATGTGAAAACCTGCGAATTTCGCGGGCAAATATAAAAAATGTAAAATAGATGAAAATTTTTTAAAAAATAATAAGAATGTGAATTATTATATCAAAAATAAAAAATATTGTTCACTTTATATTTTGAAAATTCTCATGCTACATTAGTTGTTTTGTTTAAAATGATATTATTTTCGTCGCAACAAATAATTTCCAACCCTTTATACTCTTAACTATCAATATTGTGAAATAAAGATGACTTGTGCATTTGTACGCGAGTTTTATAATGATACTTTGAAAGATTTGTGATAGATATAAAAATAAATAAAAAATCTTAAAGTATGATTGTATTTTAAACTTATGTGGCATCTCGTTCCAATATAAAAGTTGTTCAACTTTTGGTATATTTCTATTTAAATTACATCATTTTTCATGATGAAGAGTGTTCCAGTGCATTTATACATGCAATCCACGTGATTAGTTGTTAAATATAGCAAATTACCCTTAATAGTTGAGATTCAAACCCAATGAAAATCGTAATTTTGTGAAAATATTAAGGACCCCTTGAGGGATATCAAATATATATTTTATAAGGTTATCATATTCATTTGAGAGATGAAAAATATAATTAAGATCGAGATTCTTGTAAATTCTGAAATTCTTCTAAACTCCGGAAATATAATTAAGACCGAAATAATTATATAATCATATATATATTATATATATATATATATATATATATATATATGCAGTATAACCCTATGAGAATTATATTTTTTAATTTTATGAATTAGTATATATTTGGTGTGAATATATTAGTTTAAGTATATAATTTATTAGTATGAGGAATAATTACAAAACAAAAATGTGAGAATTTTATTCTTACCAATTATATATTTGATACAATAATTAATTATGTTAAATATATTTTCTCATTTATACTTCAATTACCAAATGTGTAGTAATTATGAGGGTAGTGTGATTTGATATGTAATTAGTTGTATAATATATTTTTGAATAATTTAATCATTGTAAAGTGATTAATGAAGATATTTAGTTGAAATCAATTTCATATCTATATATATATACACACGTATAAATGTATATTGATAAAATAAATCTTACTAATTTATACTTAAATTCTTTTTAAATCATGGTAACGTGATCAATTGAGATATTTAGTTAAAACCAGTTTCATATATTTAGCTCTCATATATAGGCATACATTTTTTCATTTATTCAACTTAATTATAGAAAACATACATACACACACACACACACACACACACAACACATATATAGTATATATATATATATTTTAATGAGAAAACCTCATTTTTTCGGAAAATACTTTATGAATATTACCAAAAAAATATTCGAAAAGTATTTTCTGAATATATTTTCTAGAAAACAGGTTTATTTTCTGAATATTTTTTTTCTTGTAAAGGTGTTGACCAGCGCCTATACTGTAGAAATTGAACTCGAAAAATTCTCTTGCCCTCAATATTCTTGCTACCTACCGAGAAGAAAGGAATATTAAATATACAAAGTAATAAATATTTTTATCAACAACTAATAAAGAAGTACAGATAAGAACTCGAGTACAAATAGTAAACTCGGTAATAGTAGGATAAACAAATTACCGATTGGTTGTTCTTAAATCTTCTTATTTTCTCTTTTTTTAGAAATAACACTTGTTCGTATAATAAAATAAAAAATAAATTCAATGGGATATTTGTAATTTTCCAATATAGATTTTTTATACGACGACACGTGTTGAGGAGGATGAGATGATAAGAGAACATGATGAACAGACCACATGGGACCAAAATAATGTCTAGGTATTCCTTTTTGAACATCTTCTTGCACGCTTCTGCCTTTCTCTGTGCCCAAAAATGAAAAAGATCATTGGAAACCAAGAATTCAATTTCTTTTAATCTTAAATCTGTGTGCGCACTGAGTCTTACTTAGAAGGAACATGATTTGTTTAATTAAGGTTTAAGCTGAGTTTTGACTTTTTTGGCTTCAGTGTGTTGTAACACAAGCAATGCTGAGTTTCCTCTGGAACTTATGTTCGGACAATGTTTACGATCCCAACATATCAAGTGATTATTGAAAATGAATGGCTAAAATCTCCAATGTTTTAAATCAAGGAATGTCTATGATCTAAGAGAGAATATTTAGAGAGTGTTTGGTGTAGCTTATAAGTTTCATAAAATTTTATTAGTTGTTGAGAGAGCATAAGCTTTCAAATATGTTTGGTAGCTATAATATTTTATTATTTATGTAGCTTTGTTGTTGCGAATATACGAGATCAATCGATACAATATAATATTGTTTACCATAATAAATAACGCATGCTTTAGTTTCATATTCAAATTCATGCTATGAATTCTTTTCTATTAATATATCAGATAATTGAATTTGATTACTGGACTTAGAGTTTTTCATAATTTTCCTCATAATTTAAGCCTTTGAAGGAAAGCTAAATAGCTACAGTTCTTGGTGATCAGTTTTATTACCATAAATTTCTTGCAACCGCTTTGCATACAGAGATTGTGCACACATAACTTTTTTTTTAACTTTATATTTATTTATATATATATATATATATATATATATATATATATATATATATATATATATTGATTATTAATATACCTGTCTCCATAAAAATTAATTTTGAAGAATTCACACATGTTAACTAACAAATTTATTAAAAAACCTTCTTATATCAATTGTCAACTTTTATTTTGAATTATAATAGAATTTAATTTTTGTAATATTTATCATATTTTAGTTTGTGCCTCAACTATGAAGAGTTAATTGAGTCGTCCTTGATTAAAGATACAAACCATACTTTATGACATTAACACTTACCTAATATAAAATACTTTATTTGGCCAATTGAATCATTCCTATCGCAATAAATTAGATTAACTTATATAGTAAAAAAAACTAAGATAGATTAAAAAGAATACAATTGTACGTACAATGAAAAAATCCAAAATATAATTAAAATACACGTCATCTTGAATTTTTAAAATGTTTATAGCAAAAACAACAAAAATCAAGCCCAACTAATACAAAATAATAAAAAATTAAAAAATACAATCAATTAACCCTTCAATTTTTATCAAGAAGGTTCAGGAGAAAAAAAGAAAGATATTTTGTAAAGATATCTTTAGCATGAAATACCAGTTATTACCTTAATCCCTTGTGGGCATATCCATTCTTGGTCCTTCGTTTCCAAAAATCTCATTTTTTAGTCATAATCAACCTTTAGTCAAGATTTATATAGAAAACAAACTTAAAAATATGTGATATTTCAAGTTACATATCTGGCTATGGATTCGATGACGAGGGTGAGGCTTTGGTTCTTCAATCATTGAAGAAACCAAATCGACCTGATATATTTTGAAGAAATCAAATCATTTTTGAATAATTAAAGAATTTGAAGAAATCAAATCATTTTTGAATAATTAAAGAAATCGAAATCGCAAAAAGAATACAACTGCTCCCTTGGGTCAATTTTTTGGTAAAAAAAAAAAAAACTTACAATAGAATGATTAACATGAACAATAATAATAACTTTAAAGGGAGTTGGAATAAGTATGGTGTGGCAGCTAGATGTATTGAAAATCTCTTGGATGAAAATGATAAAATGAGAAGAAAAAAAAATCGAATTGGAGAAAATCATAGTGCATCCTCATTGAAGTTAACTGTGTTTTGGCGTGATTTCCAAGTTCCATTTCATGCTAATCTATTTCTTAACTTAATTTGCTCCTACGATTGCATTACAGCTCTATTAAAAAAATGTAGTCGAGGAGAAAATGGAGAAATCTATCATTATAAGCATATTGTTTTTTTTGTTTTTGTTTTTACAATTCCAAGTTCCATTTCGTGTTAATCCATTTCTTAATTTGCATCGACTTTGCTCCTACGATTGCATTTCAGCTGTATTATTTTTTATTTTTATTTAAAAATGGAAAGATCACTTCCACTGCTAAAGTTGCTTCTCCACAGATTTTAAAGAATAAAGTCACATCTCCAATAATGAACACCACTTTTAATGAAATATATAAATGAACCTCATTCATATAACAGTTTATGACATGTGCTTTCAATACAACAGACACCACTTTTAATGAAATATATAAATGAACTTTACGCAGAACAATCCTATAACAGTTTATGAAATGATGTGTCTTCAATATGCAAATACGTTTTCAAGTTAACCATAACATATTCGAAAAATCGAAATTAACAGAATCTTTTAAAATTGTAAGATGATTGATTATCGAAATTGACAATTTTAGGCATCTATAATCCCAGGAGAGACACCAGTATCGAGCATGATAAAAGATAGATAGTATAATAGTTGAAAATCAAAATGAAATACATGAATGAAGGGAGAAAAAGCAAGCAGAACTGCGGCCAAAACAACACATGCAAGAACCAAGTTCATCGATCTTCAACATGCAGTCACTACTACATAATTATCCACGAAAATGACTCAAAAAAAAAAAAAAACATGAATCCAACAGAGACGTAACAATGTGCACCTGAATCTTTCTACCCAATCCAAGAAACACATCAAAATCTAGTACTTGAATCAAATAAAAGAAACTCAATGACCCATGAACACATTTGCCATAGTAATGGATAGAAAAATAATTCACCCAATCCAATTGCAGAAATACAAAATAATGCTTAATAACAAAGAAACTTACTCGGCCATAGTGATCGATTGGATCAGTTTCGGTGGACCTAAAGTCGTCCGTTGATACATCACCCCTGCTCACCAAACCTTCCTATTGTAGAAAAATAGTTTCGGTGGACCTATAGTCGTCCGTTGATACATCGCCCCTGCTCCCAAAACTTCCGATTGTAGAAAAACAAATGAATATGGTACCAAAGGACAATCAACTCACGATTAAAAATTTTGTTACATGGATTGTTAAAAATCCAAGTTCTACAATCCCCAACAAAACAAAATTATCACGATGAACCAAATGCATATAAGAGATAAATAAGTAAAACACTCGCATTAAAAAAAAGAAAAAACCTTTTGCTGCAGGCTTATGAAGATCTTCCAAGCTTTTATCAGCATAAATACACATCAAGGAATTCTGCCCAAACAAACAAAGTCAGAATGAAAAAAAAAAAAAGGCACTAATTCATACTAACACCACAACAAAAGATTTTTAATCCAGAAAAAAATAAGATATTAAAAGCAGATTTGGAAAAAAAAAAAAAAAGAGAGAGAGAGAGAGAGAAATCGAAGAATTTTTCAAATCACAGAAGCAGATTTGAAATTTCTTTATGAAATTTCTTAGTTAATTAGGCTAAACCTCAAGAGTAGGTTTTTTAATTATCACAAAGAAATATGAAAAACGCATAAGAGAAACTGAACCATCATTTAGTGTTATTTTACCTTAGTTTGCCGAGGATTTGTAACTCAAAAGCGAGCATCACCTGATATGTCGCCGTCTAGAAGCTTCGAGCTGCGTAGATCCATCAAATCCATTTTTCTTATAATTCCGATTGTTAATCTTTGAAATTAAATAGGTAACTATTAAAAATAAATAATCAAATAAGTAAAACAAAGTATTCATGCTAAAAATTTGAAAAAAAACTCCATTCGCCGAGTAATAATAATAATAATATCCAATAACTACCAGTTATATCTGTAAATCAAAGTGGTCTTTCAGAACGGAAATATGATTAAAAAAAGGTCACATAACACATTTCAAAAGAAAAGAGTTTGTAAAATAAACGTTACGTTAATAAAACATGAAAGCAACTGCCAGTATCAGTGAGTAAACACGGTGTCGTTCCGTCTGGGCGGCCTATCAAGAATCGAGCCAGGCTTAAACTTCGACGCCTCATGTCTAGCAAGCTCCGGAGGGACAGGGCTATTGCTCTGAGTCAGCATCTGCTTGAGATCGTAAAACACTTCTGTGTCATGCAGAGTCAAGAACGTCGTAGCTACACCAGTCTTCCCAGCACGACCCGTCCTCCCAATACGATGAGTGTAAGCTTCGATATTATTAGGCATGTCATGGTTTATCACATACGCCACATCAGGTATATCAATACCACGTCCAGCTACATCAGTTGCAACCAATACATTGTACCTCTTAGTCCTAAACCCTTCAAGGCTTATCTCTCTCTGCTCCTGTGATTTCCCACCGTGCAACGTGGTTACCCTATATACCCTCCTTATCCAAAGTCTTGGCAACATAGTCAGCAACCTTCTTCGTGTTAACAAACACAATAGCCGTCTTATCGCCAAGCTCGTCCAGCAGTTTCTTCAACCTATCAATTTTATCATTCTCCCTCAACATAAGTACGTGTTGGGTAATGAGCTCAGTTGCTTTCCCTGCAGTGCCGATATTGACAACAACCGGATTTCTCAAGTAATTTCTCGCTAACCGCTCGACAGCTGGCGACATTGTAGCACTAAACATATAAGTGGTTCTATAAATCCTTTTCTCATCAAGCTCTTCATCCTCGTTCTCCGGTTTCATGTTACTCGAAGGCATCGCATCTAACACGCCAAACCACTTGCGGTTCGAAACCCATATCAATCATACGGTCAGCTTCATCAAGGACGATATAATTACACTGATTGAGAACTACATATCTCCTTTCCAAACAATCAAGAAGACGCCCGGGCGTAGCAATCACAACCTCACATCCCTGCCTAATCTTAAACCCTTGTTCCTCTATCGATTGCCCACCAACAATAGAAACAACCTTAATCCCCATGTGTGGGCGAATTTCACAGTCTCTTCCTCGATCTGCTGAGCGAGCTCTCTCGTAGGCGCCATCACAACAGCATATGGTCCCTCAGCTTCATTCTCCTCGCTTATAGGAGGAAGCCTAGTGATGTAAGTCAGCATAGGAAGAACAAAAGCAGCAGTTTTTACCTGCTGTAAGCCAAGCGGGATTGCGGCCATCTGAATAGGAGACGGGGTCTTGTAACCGGCCCTCTTGACCGCCTTAAGTAACTCTGAGCTCAACTTGCTCTCGTCCCAGCTCCTCATAGGTCGAGGAATCCTAGAACCCTTGTAAGAGATGTTGTAACTCATAATATTACACCACATTTGCTATCATGAAGATGGATTAACAAATCAAATATCTGAAATGATAGCAATTAAGACTAAGAACAAGAATCAAGAATTAAAAGAGAGATTTATAAATTAGCAAATAGGCAGTTAAATCTAACATAAATGCATTGAAGAACAGCGAAGCAGAAATTAAAAAGAGAATCAGAAAAATAGTAATTAAAAAGAGAGCCAATACACTCCGGCGGACTGAAATCCCATGAGTGGGGGAGTTTGGCTCTCTAGCGACGGCGAGTAGACGGTCTGACATGGCGCTGCCGGCCTGATGCGATTGATTGGGTTGGAGTGGTGATGGCTCCAAGCTGCGGTTGAAGGCACAATAGACCTACTCTCTGATGCGATGGACGGCAGCAACGGTGAGGGTCAGGCGACACGGTGGTGGTGATAAGTTTGGGAAAAAAATGCAGAAAATTTGGGGGAGATTTGATATAATTAGAAAAATTACAATAATACCATCGGGTCGGGTCATGAGTTGGCCTAATGGAGAGAGACCCGTTAATCTGGACTTACGCAAGTGTTGCCTTATTTTTATTTTTAAAAACAAGTCATTTGTATTATTATACGTTTCAAAACATTGAAAATCATTATTTAACATTATTTTTATTTTTAAACAACAAGTCATTTGTATTATTAGACCATCATCTTTTTTGAACAAAATTGCATATTTCAAGAGAAAATAAACTTATAATAGAAACACATTTATACAGATGGAAAATATAAATAACCAACTTAAAAAATATCTAATATATTCCAACATTCAAATAATTGCATAAATGAAACAAAATACTTGGATTAAAAAATCTAAATTCCTATACAAACAAACAAAACAAAACAAAAAAGATCAATTATGACCTGCTTAACAAGTTGCTTTACTTTCCCCAAAAGAAAAGGGTTGTTTTACTAGTTCAACCATAAAAATGGTTGTTTTGGGCCAGCCGGACCACTTCGCAGTTGAAGCGTTMGAATCCAACCGGCTAGTCCGATTTGGTTGGTTTTAGAATCAGCGGTCACACAAATACAGGAAGCTAAACTTCGCACTGTGTTCGATATACTTATAGAGACTTGATGCGAGTGAGCTCCCAGCTCTTGCATCTCTGTTCAACTGTTCGTTCGCCAGTGGACACTCTGATTGTTTCACAAGCTTCCCATTCGATTCTGAAAGACTCAGATGAATATTTTCCTTTATCAGATTTTAAGGCGTCCTGTAAGATAGCCAAAAATCACATGTGCAAAGGCAAACATTGTATTTTCTGTTTTGAGTGATATAACTGCAAATAGTTCCAATTTAAACTAAGATTCATAGTGTGACAAACAGTATAGTATTCTAAGCTAATTGCAAGAACTCTAGGAAAAATTGTACCTGAGCAAATAAKTTCAAAATTACTCCTCCGACTCCTTTTCCGTCCAACTRAACAATATACAACAACATTCAAAATAAAACCCACAATGTGTATACACCTTCAAACAATCAACATCTGATTCTAGAAACATCCGAAGCTAYATCATATTCCCCAGAGCCTTTCAGAAGCTCGATCACATTCTCAGCATGAGGAGACTTTAAACGAACCCCTCTGTCCACCATAACCCTAACAATCTTCCCAGCTTCAACAAAACAATTTTCTCGACAAACACCATCCAATAGAATCGCGTAAACCTCAGAATCAARGGCCAGCAAATTCCCCGATTTCTCAACTTCACCAAACAATAAAAACCCATCCATCAKCCTCCCCTCCGAAACCAGCCTCCTAATAACACCACTCGACGCCAAACCACTAGGCCTCATCCCACGTGCCATCATCATCCTGAACATCTTTTCCGACCCCTTATCCTCCCCGGCCCGCATCAACGACACGACAAGTAAACTATACAGCTCGTCATCCTGGGCCCCACCTGCYCTAAATTTATCAATCACCCCACGAGCCTCCTCAACACGCCCATCCCTGCAAAGCCCATCAAGAACAGCAACAAACATAACTTTGTTCGGTTTGACCCCGAAATCGCCCATTCGGTTTAAAACCCTCAACGCCTCTGTCATTCTGCCCTTTTCGATAAACCCTTTGATCATAGTCGTGTAAGTTATAATGTTCGGTTTACACTCTTCGTTTTCTTTCTCCATTCCACTTAAAAACTCCGAAGCCAGTTCTAAACTCCCGTTTTTGCAAATCCCATCGAGGACTGTAGAGTAAACAACGGTATTCGGCACGCACCCGTGCCCTTTCATAACCTTGATCAATCCAAAAGCGTCTTCTAATTTTCCGGCATCGCAAAACCCTTTGATAATCGAGACGTAAGTAACCATATCGGGATAAAGATCGATCAAACCCATCTCTCTCATCAAGCCCATAGCCTCGTCTAACTGAGAATTCTCAACGAGTAACCGAATCGCCACGTTGTAAGACACGGTATCGGGTCTGACATTAAATTCCTTCATTTTTTTCAAAACCCACAAGGCCAAATTCGCATCTTTAGCGGCTCTACACATATTCAAAACCACTTTGAACATCTTGACGCTAACAATGGAGCCTTCGGCTCGATATTTATCTATGACTTCGATAATGATTCTAGGGTTTTGGCCAACGTCGAGCAATTTACAAGCTTTGGCGTACATGTGTGAAGTGTGTCTGTGGGTGGGATGAAGGGCGGCCCAGATAAAGAACCTCACACCCAATTGGGGTTTATCAATGGCGCATTTTTCTAAAACCTGGGTGATGCATTTGGAATCTAGCTTGGCTTTGACTGTGTCTAGGGTTTTTTCGACGTGGGTCTGATTTTTCTCCAACAGTGTTAGGAATTTTTCAGCTGTCACTGATGAATGGGTGCTGAAGAGGCGGAAGTTTTTGAGTGAACAATTAGGGGTTTGGGGGGCAATTGAGGAAGAAGTGAACCGAATGACTGAACCAGATATGGTCATTTTTTTTTAAGAGAGAAATTGAAAAGGGTTTAGAGGGTACTCATGAATTTAGAACTCAGCTAGGGAGTGGTGGCGGCGGCGGCGGCCGTAGGAGGGGCTCGTTGATTGGAATCTCGTGAACTATATGATAACAGATAAGTAATGAAATAAATCTCGTGAACTATATGAAAAAAATTCTTAACAAAGAAATGAGGACAAACGATTTTAAGTCAATATTAAGATTCACCTGATGGTACGGCCGCAGCGCATCAGCTATGGGGAAAAAGCACGCCGGAGGCGGAGGCGGTCACTGCCGAGACAGTGGTTAGGGTTTCTCTTACGCCGGAAAATCGATGCTCTTGATATCAGTTAAGTCTATTTGAAAAGAAACAGAATATGTCCCCAACTTTAAAAAATTCTTTTCCTTTTCTTTCAGGACCAAATTAAAAGTTAGATTGCGGTATTATTATTATTATTATTATTATTATTATTATTATTATTGTTGTTGTTGTTATATTGTTTCTTCTAAGAAAACTACCAATAAAACTCCCTAACCGAAATTCACTTGAAGATGTTCAATTTAGGTCTTTCTTGATTGAACTTATTAACAGTGCTTATAACTTATTCTATCACAATAAGCTCTTTTAGGCTACTTGGTAAGAATAAAGAATAAGCTCGTGATAGCTTATTCTGCCTAATAAACTTCTGTTCAGAAATAATTACAAATCGTAGCTTTTTCTAATAAGCTCCTACATTATTTGGTAAAATCATTTTTTATCATTTTATATTGTAAAAAATATATTATTTATAAACTAATATATTACTTTATATTTTACGAAAATATTTTTATTAGTCATAATTAAAGTTTTATTTATTATTATAATTATTTTTTAAATTATTTTTCAAGTATTTGTCTTTTTTTTTTAAATAATCTTTTGGGCGTCTTAATTAATTATTATAATTTTATTTCTTTTATTCTTTATATTTTTCTTTTTTTTAAGTATAATATTTTATATTTTTTAATCATGTCTATATTGGTAAATTAACCTTCAATTAGCTACTTTAATCAACTAATTTACCAAGCACTAATTGAAATACTTTAATCAACTAATTTACCAAGCACTAATTGAAAATCAGCTAACAGCTATCAGCTGTTTGTTTGAATCAGTTCAACCAAGAAGGGCATTAGACTAAACCAACTTAATTACATCATGAACCAAGTTAAACATTTTCTCATAATTCATCCTAGAACTCAACTTAAACCCAATTAGTCACCCAAATCTAAAAATGGAGAAAACAAATTTCTTGAATCGATATTCAAATATAGCATTAATTTCCAACGTAAATGACCAGTGTAACAACAACAACAACAATAATACTAAATGAGACGAGTATCAGTAAAATTGATACATTGCCTTGCTGACAGGCTAAAAGAGACTAACAAGTACAGAAAATGGGATAAAAGCCCCTCTTACAAAAGCATCTTTAATGAGACATGTAGTTATAATAACCATCAAACACAGACCTAAATATCAAGTAATGTATACTTGCAGTCATGCCTAACTTCGAGTATTTTCCGTCCACTTTTAGCATCTGATCGGTTTGTTCTAATATGATATCCGTTGTTAAGACGACTCAGTCTCTGCCATTATCATCTTCCTCAGAAAAAACGAGGATTTCAAGCCACCGGGATTTTGGGTTCACCTAAATTCACGAAAGCCTGAGCACGAGCCATGCGTGCTGCTGCTGCGTTCCATGATACGAGGTGATTCATAAACGTGTTCACGTATTTGGCCCTATCATTCTGCTCAAAGACAGCCATATATGCATTAGTGATGATGATGATAATAATAATAATTATTATTATTATAACATGCTTATTGAAAAAGATGTAAATAAATTATATCCAATTACCTTGTGGTCCAAATAATATGCATGCTGCAAAAACAGAAGAGAATATTTAAAAAGAGAGAGAGAAAGAGAGAGAGAGAGAGAGAGAGAGAGAGAGAGAGAGAGAGTTTCATGTGTGTGTATGTAAAGAGAGAGGGGGTGTACGTACCTCCCACAAGTCCAAACTGATTATTGGCTGCAAATATTTAAGAGATCATTAAAATGCCGAAGGAAAAATAATCATGCTGCAATTGGATAAAAGACGGTTCCTAGAAAATTAAAATAGTAACGAACATATATTGAAGTTCGTACAATGTCATTCCACACAAGGGGATTGACTGCATTAGATGTCTTAACAATTGCAAGACTTTTTTTCTCCCTCTTCACTGCAAAATTTTTAAATTAGGAAAAATTAGTGACACTGCATCATAAATTTATAATCAAACCAAAAGTACGTCTTATTATGCGTCCCGCTAATTTAAATAAATCTTCTTCCACAATAGGTCAGATATTGATCGCTTAATATTCCATATGTGTATGTAGATTTATAATAGCAAACAATTCCATTTTAATTGAACGAAACAATTAAACCGTAAATGTGAAAATTTTCCAGTTTGTGTCGCTCGTTCTTGATTAAAGCAACGTGACATCAAGCTAAAGAATTGACAAAATTGAAGACGAATTTATCTGAGTTGTCCTTAAGGGCTTCAATGTGTTTGATTATATCAAGGATTTCAATTCTTTTATTTCCCAGGATTCAAATTATGAATATATCAGCTCGAAAGCAAACATTTTGCGACTTACAAACCAACCAAAGCCAGCCAGATCCAAATGACGTGAGCGCTTGTTCTATGAACTTCTCTTTCAAATTGGCAAACGAACCGAAATCCTTATCTATCTGCTGAAGTAGGCCCAGTGTCGGCATTTCACCGCCACCAGGTTGCATCGATTCCCAAAAGAAGTCATGATTCCAGACCTAAGGACATCACCATATATTTTTAGATTCTCTAATTAATGCTAGGGATAATTACAAAGAGTACCCTTGAGGTTTGACCTAATTACAAATATATATATATATATATATATATATATATATATATATATATATATATATATATATATATTACAAAAATAACTGTGGTTTGATTCAGTGGTAAAATTAGGCGGATGACTGTAATATTTTTATAACTGAGAAGAGTGAATTGAAATGTTTTTTTTTTTGCTTGGAAGGGGTAAATAAAATCTCAAGGGTAATTTTTTGTTATTTTCAAAGTTAGCTGTTTTTTTTGTTCTTTTTTTTTTTGGGTGGGTGGGTAATTAAGTGAGAAAGAAACATGCGTGTTTACATGGGTTTGGGTATAAAAGAACCAAACTGAAGAGTTAAATTGATTTAACTATAAACATTTACTTTGGTTCGAAAATGCAAAGACAACATAACCACTCATTGAAAATGAGGAATTTGAGAAACTCAACAATTAGACTCAAAATAGTCCATTTCACGTCCAAATGAAACTCAACAATTAGATAATTGACAAAAAATTTACAAAATCTCAAAAAAAAAGACAAAAAAGAGAGAGAGAGAAAGAGAAAGAAAGAAAAATGTTCCCAGCATGAAACTCGAAAATGGATGTAAAATAGTGGAGCTATAAGATTATAAGCAACGATTACCTGAGCTGCATTATTGAACTCAGGTAACGGTTGCCATTGTTATAGGTCAATCTGATAAGCTCATCCATGGTGCATCCATAGAGCACATCGTTCTTCGCAAGTTGTTTGTTAAGAGCGTCTACATAACCACGATGGATGAGCGCCCCAATGCACTTCAAGTGTTCTCTGACTCAATATATGGTTCTAGTGCATCCTAAAAACGCAGCAGCAGGAAATGACAAAAAAGTGAGATTTAAGTAATATTGAGGAGCAACTGTGGAAACGGGCCACAACCATCTTTTAACCGCGCAATTAAGTTTCTCTTAATAAATTTATTTCACATTTTAGTAAGAATTAATCAAAAATAGAGGTACACTCCTGTCGCGTATCCTAACCGTTAGGCAGGGCAACCTAAAACTAAATTTATATATTATATATATATATATATAATATATATATATATATTCTTAAAAAAAAAAAACCTAATAACTAAAACTAAATAAAAACAGCTAAAAAAGAACCCAAAAAGGTTTTAGAAAAGACAAATTTTACCATTTTATCTTCATTATGATATCATACATTTTACTTTCATATTTAACGACAACAACAACAACAACAAAAAAAAAAAAAAAAAAAAGTTGATGAAATGCAATCTCACAAGTTTGTAAGGTGGGGTTTTAAGGCCATGATAAGCAACAGTTTTCGACACTCTGCGATTATTACGTGAATTATCTATTCTTTCTCCCCATCCCTGTATCAAAAACCAAACAATCATTTCAGAAAACGAAAACACTTTAACATTATGGAAATCCAAAAAAAATTCCTGCAAACAACCTTGCATTATGACACAATTTTTTATCAATATCGGTAATAACATACGGAGAAAATAGAAATATTATGAACATAACATTATAAACATACCAAATGACGAACTCCGATGGAACTCTTCAGAATCTTCGAAGCTGGGGTGGTGGGAACAAGAAAATTGGAGCTCAAAGGAGAATGATTACTACTACAAGAAAGCAAATTCATTTCCTGCTACAACTAATCTCACAAAGCAACACCTGAAACGAGCATATGCCGAGTTAAACTTCAAATGTAGACAAAAAAATGTGCAACACTTTAAGAAAGATCTCAGTGAGGCATTTTGTCGAACATATAGAGAGCAATACAGAAAGCCCACATACCTGACTTGATATATATAGCAGATTATCAGTGTCTTTCTCTTTTTGCGTGTATTGTGTTACTACAAATCTTCAGGTTGTCATTTTATCTGTTTTGCAATACTTTTTGAGTTTGCCTAATTTCAAACTTTGGAGAGGTTAAGATAATGGAGGCAGATTCACGCAGTGAGCACTTGTACCTAAACATATATGGGCTTTCTATTTGTGTGTTAGATTGTATTGGGCCATAAGTCCATTTCGTAAAATTTTAAAGTACCAGAAAATTCAATGGGCCAGTAATGTGATTGAATATTCTTTTATACTGAAATCTGTAAAATCAATCTTATGACATTTCTCAAAATGCTGATGGAAAAAATGAATCTATTGCTATTCACTTTTTCTGCAGGATGCGATTTTTACCGCAACAATTTTTCCTACCTCACAATAGTTGTAATTCAATAAATTTTGCGATTAGTGTTTAAAACGATGTCTAATTTTGAATATGCCGTCGAAGTGTTGAATAACATAAAAATGATAGGTCTTAAAAAATACGCAGAAAATCGGATTTGGTAATAAAGTCAGTATTTACATCACACAAAAAAGTTACACATAATACATATCACGAAAAATCTGACACTAACTCTCAAAAACAAAAGAGCATAGTAGACCAAATTCATACTCGGGCAATTCATAATACAATCTCAGTTCTATATAGCAGACTGAAAAAGTTTCTAATTGATGGGCTCATATCCTCTTGATCTTCGAAAAAGTTCCCGTTTCTGAAAAATAAGTGCTTGTTCCACCACCAAGCTGGTTCCCCTGCGGGTTCGAAAGCTCAATTCCCTGCAAAAGAAGGAAGCATATAACGTCACACATTTGAGCAAAATACCAGAAACACAAAATATACTAAAACAAAATTTAAAAAAAAAATCATGTTTAACATTTAATCGAGGAAAAGCGGCAAACCTGGACAGGCGTGAAAGCCAGACTAGAAGTGAGCCCAGAAGTTGCGCCACCGCTTCCATAACTTTTCCCCTTAAATTTGCTGCAATTTTAAAATCCAATTAGTAACTGAACAAGCAATGAAACCCCAGAAAGGTGGTAAGTAAATGAATTTCTTGTTTGGTTATTATGAAAAGCAACTCGAATAGAATAAAACATAAGGAATAGCATAGCAGAGAACAATTCATACTTCTTGGCAACTTTAGCAGCAAGCCTGCTCTGACCAACTGATACACGCAACTTCCCGTTTCCAGCCTGACCAAGCATTCCGTACCCTTCCCCAAGTCCATCACCTTCAAGAAAAAAAATCATAAAGCACAAGAAAAAAAGAATTAGATCAATTACCAAATAAATAAAATAAAATTATAATATCAATTTATTTAGTATTAAAAAACAAAAGAACAAGTTTCTATTCATTCCAGGGCATATGTAAAAAAGTTGGAAGCTTCGATCTAAATACCTAATGAGCTCTCCTCTGGTATTCCAAACTGCATCCTATTTGCCAGCTTCCGCATATCCGTAATAGCATACCTGACGAAAATTCGCAGACAAATCTTCTTACTTCAGAACAAGTAACTTCTAAAAAAAAAAAAGGGGGAGGAGGGAACTTCAAGAACCTTTCTTTCAGCTTCCTTAACCTCCGACCGCCTCTCTTCTTCTTCGGCTCGGAATCGGGAACTGGCAGAGGCTTAGGCTGCTTAGCAGGGGGAGGCTCCTGCCATTTCTCAATCTTCTTATGAATCTCGTCCCGGAAAGTCCTTCCCGTTTTCCCAGTCGGGTCCCCTCTAGTCGAATCCACACGCGCAGCGAGCGTCGATTTCGCAGCCAAGAGCCGGCAAGCCCGCATCCTCAGAGCTGGAGGCGTGCTCCCGAATATCTCTGTTTGCTCCAAATAACCGACCCGAAACTGGGACGTCGCCGTCGAAAAACCCGCCAAGTTCTTCTTCTTGGCACCAAGAAGCTGAACGTTACACGCGGGCATTTTGGCCAACGATGTCAGCCCGCCAACCGTCCCCATTAGTTTCGCAGCAACGGCACTTCCGACTATAGCAGATAGATTCGGGGCGATATATCCCATTCGGCTCTCGACGAAATCTAGAACCTTCTTCTTGGCCGAGTCCAGAGCGAGGGCCCGGTCGCACGCTTCGACCGTCTTTTGCAGAACGTCGTCGGGAAGAGGTTTGCCGCTGGTGGTCGATGCCGTAACGGAAACGACCATAATGGCGGCGGATGGTAGAAGGCCTTCTAGGTCGACGAGGGTGAGATCCATCTCGTTGCCGATCTTTTTGACGACGCGGGCATAATCGATGGGGTGGTGGACTAATGATTCGAGCTCGGGGAACTTTAGGCGGTACTTGTCCCGGATAAAATTGTGAATGATCACTATTTCGTTCTCGATGTCAACGGACAAGGCATTACATTGGACTATAAGCTGGTATTCCGGGTCGTCTTCTAGGACGATTCCATGAGATGAGTTCTCGGATCCCTTTTCCAGGGCTTCTTCAACTTTCTGGATTTATTTTAAAAAAAAAAAAAAAAAGAACTATTACATCACCAAGCGACGTGAATCAATATACTGTGGGTAGATGAAAACTAAAACTGACCTGTATGATGTCAGCATAGCGTTGAGTTTTTTTGTAATTTGGAGACACTGTCGAGATCGTCGTAATTAAGTGCTTCTATATCTGCCAAGTCCACCATCTAATATCTTCATCCATGTGATCAGCATCGTCATTATCTGCTTCCTGAAAGCGAAGTAGTGCCAAAGTAAGGCCAATCCATTAGCTATGTAGTTAGTAAACAAAGAAAACCAAAAGAACTAACTGTAATGAACTAACTACTTACCAGGGTATCCTCTTCAATATCAGACAAATTCATCAAGATCAGCCAGGAAAGAATCATTGAGGGTTGCCTGAAAAAGAATATGAAAAAATTGTTTTGTCAACTCCGAAACTCAAAAGCTGCTCACAAAACAGTCAAGACAACAGAGAATGCCGGGGAAGCCTCAAAGCTAATAATTTAATATCTTTGAAATCAATGTAGAAATGTTTAACGAATAGATAGAAACACCTACTGGAATTTACACATAATATAATTCTTACTCCAATAGCACAACATCGGTAACATAGCTTATTATCAATACATCTTAATTTAAAAAAAGATACACAAAACACAACAACAATGAAAGATTTTTAAAATGCAGAAAAAAAGAGATTTGGCGATAAACTTATTTTTTTATAACCTTTTTGTCCATGTAGCTATACACGATTACACAAAAAGGCCCATAATAACTTGATTGTGGCAAAACTATCACTTAGATTTCCCATTACATCCTTTAATCATTCCCATTTCAATTCTCCATAATAACTTGATTGTGCGAAACTATCACTTAGATTTCCCATTACATCCTTTAATCATTCCCATTTCAATTCTCAATTTCTCATTCCCACTAAACTGTCAGGCACATCCTTTTTCTATGTGATTATCTAATTCACCAAATCCCCAGGCAACAATGACACGAGAGGCCCAGGGAACAATAATCTGGCATTTGGGAGAAAGCTCAGACAACGAGGCACTAGGAGAATGGCATTACGAATAAAGAATGCAACAGCTTGGGAGTGAAATCAAGATTTATAAGAGTAACAGGAATATCAATTGTTGATGGGATTCAAGAACGATGATACTGTGAACATAACAGAAACCATGATGAACCCCATAATGAGTTTGAAAAGGATCAGGAAAAAAAAAATTAAATAATAATAATAATAATAATAATAATAGAAATCTCTTCAAAACTATCAATTGAAAACTCTAAAAATTCGATCTAGTTCCAAGGAATAGTTCTAATTTCATTCAATTAAAGCATAAAAGCTGTATTACTCTTTTTCAAGAAAAAAAAAAAAAAAGATTGAATCGTTTTGTTATCATACAATCGAATCAACCAGGGCTGATCCAAAACGAGGCAAATAATATTCGTATTACTATCTTACCATATCGATCTGCGGCAAGAAGACGAACTCTGCGCCTCTGCGTGTGTCTGCGCGCGCAAGAGAGATGAAAACAAAGGCTGTGAAAATTGGAAGGAGAGAGAGAGTGTTCAGGTAGTAGAAATTTTTCTGAAGAACGAATCGCTCTTTTAAACCCTAGGAAACCGGTTCTTACGAGTTTGCTCAAGTGACTTCAATTTAGAATCTTGTGATTAAAAAATATAAATAAAAGTAAAGTGGTATCATTAATTTGAAATTCTCATGTAGAGTTATAGTTGTATGATTTCTTTTATTATGTATACTTGTATGATTAAAAAAGATTGCATACTTGTATGGTTCAACCCAAATCCATTTTTGTTATTTTCTAATTTATGATAATTAATGAGAATTATGCTTGAAATTTATGAAAACTCATTTATTTTTTCTTGTAACTATATCATTAAACAGATATTCGCAAATTTATTGTCACAAACGATGTTGTTGTTATTATTATTATTATTATGGATAATTTAGTACTTTTATTATTTTATTTTTTAATTCCAACATAGGCTTTTATATATGGCAAATAGTATGAGACCACTTTTTACCAAACCCAAATTATTATTATCCGCCCTCTAACTTGACCCGCTCGCACTTGTCCGACCCGCCCATATACTGCTATTTAATTATATTTGTCATGAAAGACAACGGATCCGATCCGTCATACCTTCCTCCCCTTCTCTGTAACAACGCTTCACTATTCATTGTACGAGTCCAGTCCGAGAGCTGCGGGTGATTTCTTCACTTCACGGCAAGTAAAGGTTTTCACAATACCGCCGAAGATTTCTTCACTACACGAAGACGACTAATGTTCCCTGCAATCAAAGGTAACTCGAAATCTCAATTTTTAATTTTAGGGGTTTTCCATGTTTCATATATGCTTTGAAATGTTCTTCGATTTTTTCACTTGTGTAATCTCCATCTCGATATATAACGTCTCGCCTTTCGAGGATTCTGATTGTTTGCTTCTTATTTTCTGATTTGTTAAATTTCCTGGATCCTTTTATGTCTCGTGCAATTTTCTGTGCTATATGAGCTTTGATTTTCTTTAGTTGACATGCTTCACTGATTTTCTATGCTATTTGTTTGAAAATCAAAGATAAATTTTGAAATCTCAGTTTTAATTTTAGGTAGTTTTCTGCTTTTTGGTGATTATGATTGTTTGGTTTTATTTTCTTTTGACAAAAGTAATTAGATGTTTTTATTCTTAGATTGTTTTATTTTGATATCAACCCATATAGCCTTTTCTGAAAAATAGGTCTATATGTGCTTCCAAGTTTAGAAAATAAATATTAGATTTTTACCACGGAAAAGAGAGAAAGATGTTGAAAAACAATCATTAAAAATTATCTGAACAAAGTTCATTCCATCACAAAGTTTAGTAAGCAAGACAATTCCAACCAGGAACTATGTCAAATGTCTCGTGCAGTTCACTTATTTTTGTGTGTTATTTGTTTGAGAAACAAAATGAAAAACACGAAGGCAAACTTGTGTGTGTTTGTTTGAGTTTTTTGTCTTTTTGTCTTTGTGATACATATGTTACTATTTCTTATAAATTAATGAAAAAAACAGAGTGCGGGGAGGACTTCATATTAAGGCTTTAAGGCTTCCAYCATCGTTATTTGTTCCGAGTACTTATAAGGCTTTCCGGTTCCAGCAGCATCGTRGGTCYWGTGGCCCCACCAATTTGTTCAGGAAAATGGTGATGGATATCGCTATGAACAAGGTTCGACTAATTTATATACAAAATCGTTGCTGTAAAGAAGGAGGTTGATGGGTTCTCAAAATCAACGCTTATCGAGATCAACATGCTGAGATCCCTTAAARACCCTTCTATCGTCAAATACAAGCAAGTGGTGGCGGATGATGATAATTGTGACATTTACGTCGTYATGGAGTACGTCGAATATGACCTCCACGAGTATATGAAAACGCCTTTCGCTCTAGCTGAAGTCAAGCGCCTGATGAGGGAGCTTTTGGAGGGCGTCCGATTTCTTCATCGGAGCCGGGTGATGCACAGGGACTTGGAGCCCTCCAACCTGCTCGTAAACAGTAAAGGGGAGCGGGAATTTGGCCGAGGAGGGGTTCGGCAAGGCTAGCTATGTAAGGAATATTCAGGTTGTGGATAGCTCAAACAACTTGTGGGCGCCAAAAGACGTTGGCACGTTTACAGAGCAGTCGAGTTGCTATAATGTTCAGCTTGGCAAGAGTGGCGAATGGGGTAATTATTTCTATTACGGAGGGCCGGGGAGGAACCCTAATTGCCTATGATCGATCGAGTTAATTATAAGGCCATGCAATATTATAAGTGTTGGAAAAAAATGGGATGTAATTGTTGTTTTGGTTGGTTTTTACTTCTTGTGAAACCTTCGTTCTTTTAGGATGCTTTATGTGTTTGTCTCTTTTGTCTAAAAATAAATTAGCTAGTTTTAGAGTGGGTTTTGGTGATGGTAGTATGAACATGCATGTGAATTATTCGTGCACGTGGATACTAGAAGTTCCATTTTTTTATTGTTTTTTTAATTTGGGATTGTGAGTGATGTACGTATTAGAAGTGCATATAAGGTAGGGAAGAAACTTGCATCTATTCCTTTTATCTTCTTAACCTTTTTCTTTTCCTTTGCATTTTTTCCCTTGGTTTTTATGTAAAAATAAAATATATTTAAGTAACATTTTTAACTTAAGTTATTTGAGTATCACAAAATATTGTTAAAGTATCACAGAAGATTGCTAAAGTATTACAAAATATTGTTAAACTATCAAAAGTTTTTATACCTATTTTTAATTAAAGTATAGTTAAGTAATGTTTTTAACTCAAGTTGTTCAAGTATCACAAAA
>BMAC01001134.1:0-10216 GCA_014905375.1 Phtheirospermum japonicum
TTGAAGGATTTCCTCCAACAAGTCAAGAATAACCAGGTACACAGATTCATTTTCGATGAGTTCTATCTATACCGACCAATTTTGATTGATTAGTTCCATTAATTATCTGTTTGGTTATTTATGGATTTATTTGAATTTGGAATTAGGGTTCTAAAAGTAAAAAAGTAATTGATGCACGTGTTTTGACAGTTGTGCTCTCGGGTTTTGGGTTCTCGATCTGAAATGCTTTGTTTTTAATTTGATATAGCACACAAAAATAGTTGATTCTTTGAGAAATAATTGGTTCGGCCATTTAAATTAAATATTTTTTAAATATTCAATTTATTTATTAATTCTAATATTGAGTTTATCTAGAATGGTATTTGTTTTGTTTGTTTGATTTTTAAGGTGTTTGTTTGATTATTTTATTTATTTATTTATTCGGCTTTGTGTTTGTTTGATTTTTTGTATTGAAATGGTTCATATTTAATGAGGTTATATGTGTATTTTAATTGCAATGTGAATGGGAATAACATTAAGTCAAGTACTGAATATTTGGCAGGTACTTTGTGTTTGTTGAATGGGAAATGATAACTCCATTTTTTTGTAATCTAATAGTGGAGTTTTTTTTATTTTCTTCACAGATTTCAGTTTTTTTTCCAGATTTGTTCGAACTAAATTGTTGGTTCTATTCACAAAAATCAAGCGATTTGCGAATCTGATTTTTGATGAATTTACTAATAATGCTATTTTTGATTGATTTAAGCAATTGAATATTAGTTGCTATTTTTTTTTTTTTGGTTTAAATAACCAATTGTTTTTTTTTTTCTCATTTAAGATTTTGGAACGGACGCTCAATCGCTTCAAGGTATGTATCCGTTTCTAATACCGATTTTTTTTTTTTTTTTTTTTTCATTTGGTAATTATCATTTTTTTAAATTCAAAGGATATATTCATATTGTTTGGTTTCATATGTTGATTCAGTTGGCTCTTTTTTACAATGTAAGGAATTAGTTGTTTTTGGGTCGAAGGTGTAAGTGATGTCGATTTTTGGTGTTTGTTGATGGAGCTCTATCCCTAAGTTAGCAGGGATTTGTTCACATATAAATCCATAGTTTTTGGGTTAATTACAAAAACTACCCTGAGGTTTAGACTAATTACGAAAAACCATATAGATATTTTTTAAACTTATGAAGATCCCCTCATTGATGTGCAATTTGGTAGAGAAAACAAGTGTGAATGGGGTATTTGTAATTTTTTGAAAATAATCGACTCATTTTATGATCAAGCAAAATTACATGGGTAGATTTTATAATTATTCCTTTCTTTTGAGAAGTAATTATCCCTTTTTAGTTGTTGTGAAATATGAAATTGGAGATTTGATCAAAAAACAAGTATGTATTACTATATGGCTACGAAGATGTTGAAATAGTTGTAGACTAAGATAGATTATAATTACTTGAGGTCTGATCTTAAAAGATGAATGTTTTCACAAAAAGAGGGGGATTTGATTTTAAGCCTACATGTAGCTCTTGGCAACATGTTTTCACAATCATAGTGTGGGATAATTACAAAAACTACCCTCAAGTTAAGTTTATTTATAATAAGAAAAACATTTAGCTTTGAAAATTCCAGATTAGCAAATTTACACTATTTATATTATTCATATCGCAAATGCTAGAAAAATTTTACTAATTTATTAATTTAATTATATACATAAATATGTGGAAAGGCCTTTTTTTTTCCCAATATTTTTTTGTTGTGTTAATTGTTATTTGTTTCAGCGTTTCAATATTTTTTTTATATACATTTAATGTATTTTTCAGAATTATGTTAGTGCCAATAAAACTTTTAATTAAAATGATATTTAAAATTCTATCCAATTAAATTTCTAATGATGCTTTATCATAAATAACCTCTATAATCAGTATAAGCTGTAATGTTGGGGCAAAGGAAATACGAGCAAGAATCTTGAGGTGGTATGTCTGAAATATTCATTTTAGTGCTTCATTTATGTTTAAATTTTCCATTTATACTTTAACAATACCTTTGATAATATCATATAGAGCACCGTTTTATCATCGAGACAGTGAAACATTTTCAGCGATATTGCAACTCCTTCGAGTAGTATAATATTTTATGTATGATGTGTTTAGATTTTTTAAAGCGTTATAATATTAAGGTTTTTTATTCTATATTCTTGATGTGTTTAGTGTCATCATAAGTTGATGCGGAGAAATCAATGATTATTCAGGTAAACTCTCTATATCTCTCTTGAAATTTGTTATATATACAAGCAAGTGTAACAATTATATTCGTTGTTGCAGTTGAAAACTAAGTCCGGCAGTCAGTTTACAAATAAACGTGAAGGAATGTTCAAGGTGTGTATTAATTGTGAAGTGTAGTCTTAATTTCTTAATAGAAAGTCTTTAAATTTCTACAGAGTTTAGGAAATTTCAATTGTTAAGTTGAAAAAAAAAAAACACTTTTGGAATTGTTTCCATACTGTGTGGATATGGAAGGAAAATTTTATTTTGTCTTTGTTTTATGATAAGAGTACAAGGTGAAGGAACATTAACTACCCTTTCAAAATATTGGTCAAACAAGTTAGCAATTGTTTTTTTTTTTTTAAATTGCAATTGCTGCAATTGTAAACCTTTCTTGGGTCATGATCTATTAAGTTTTACCAATTTTGAACCTCTTTTAAGGCTTATAGATTGCTATGGCCATTTGTGGATTGAATGTGCAACGCAATCAGCATGCTGCATATGATATTTTTTTATTGTTAGTTTTTCATGGTTGGTGGGTGTATGTGTGTTGTGAAAGGTGTTAAGGGAATTGACCATGTATGAGATTTCAAATATTATTTCCAAACATGTATAATATATATAGTTTTAATGTTTTGACTATTACGAAATGTGCAAAAAAACTTAGAAATTTAGAGCCTAATTATTTGAAGTCCGAAATCTATTTTTGAGGGATTTGTTATTTTTATAAATTCTCTAGAATTAAATATCCTATAGTTTTAAGGTTGTATTAATTAAAGAATATTTAATTGATGATCTAAGATTAGGATATGACAGCACAAGCTGAAAATACAATTTTCTGATGTAATAATATTAATTATGCCAATCAGCTTTATTGCAAAATCAATTTTGAGTGTAGTCTATGATTAGTGGTGCCAACACTACGAATATTAATAACAAATTTATTCTTATATTATTTTATATTAGTGGTGCCAACGTTATGGTTATTCTGATTTAAAACATTCATGAAGTTTTAGGCTTATACAGCGGTACGAGGTTTGTTATTACCCGACTTGAAAATCGCATTATTTAAGTGAAGATTTTGGCAGGAATTAATATTGGAACAAAGGTTTACAGTTCACGTGGCATTGAGCGTTCAAAAGGGTGTTGTTCAAGTTTTAAAGGTGAGAATTATTGTTTGTTTTTATTTTTTTGATTAATTTTGTTTTGGCTAATAATATGTTGAAGAAGTTAATGCAGGTATTCAGTGAAGATTGTCCCGATTTTGGTCGGTGCTCTTAGCACTGAAAATGAAGGCGTGTCTGGTCAATTATTAGCGAAATATGTGGATGACCCAACTATTTCATTTCCGTGTCTTCAGATTTTTGTCACAGGGGTTCCCGGTATGTTATGTTCGTTCGAGGCGCCGGTGGTTGTATATACATTTTTAGACTTTTTTTTTTTACTAATTTGTTCCTTTTTCTCAATTTTGATTGTGTAGGTTCAACTACACGCACTGTGAGAAAAAACATGGAGCCATCTACAAGGCATTGGATAAAGTTGGTATGGATTTAATAGAAACAGGAGATCCAGATGCATATAAGCAATACCTTTGGAGACGGATAATACTATTTTTGGACGCCATCCAATAAGTATTTTTCTTCATGTAAACTTCTTAACAATGTAAATTGTCATCCAATAAGTTGAGCAATACCTTTTTAGATTATTGTTTGATCAGATGTTATTATCTTTTCTTTGTTTGTTCAAAAATTGTTATTGAACTATGTTGCTTTCATTTTGCATGATTAATGGTTTGAATAGTTTCTTTATTTTAGTTAATATTAATATGTATTAGTTTTATTGAAATCTTGATACAAAATATTGCAAGATTTAATAATATATTTACTAAAATAGTGGCAAACAATACGTGTGTTGAATTGTAATCATCACCTGCATATCCGCTTGAGCATGAATAAGTGTTGTGTTCTGAATTTTGTTCCAGTGGTTACATATAACATTATGTTTGAAAAATCTTGATGAACAGGTCATTTGAAAGTTATTGACAAAAATGTATTTTCTCTATTAATATATATTATTTTGACTTTCCTAATTAAAAAATTCTACGCAACTCATACAATCATATTTTGTCCTTTATGATTATTCCACTGTACCGAAGTTGATGGTCAACCATTAATTGATATATCTGATGATATACTTTTTCGCACCTCAGGTGATCATGTTTCTACTATTGTCGATAGCACTTATCCTTTTATTTTAGAAAACTTTGGCAACCACTCATTCTTCAAAGAAAGAGCTATTCTTACACCAACTAATAGCATTTATGAAATATTTAATGAGTACATGATGTTTATTTTACTAGGGGATGAAATAGTATATCTTAGTTCTGATACCATTTGCAAGACATTTGTGAATGGAGAAGCACAACATCAAGTGTACTCGGTCGACTTTCTAAACACAATAAAGTGTTCAGGGATTCCAAATCATGTCTTGAAGTTGAAAATTGGAGTTCCGGTTATGTTGATTCGAAACATGGATCAAGTTTCTGGATTATGTAATGGTACAAGGTTGGTCGTTACGCAACTCGGAGAACGCATTATTGAGGCAAATATTCTTTCAAAAACTAATATTGGAATGAAGGTCTATATTCCACGTATGGCGTTGAATCCATCGGATAGCAGGGTGACCTTTAAATTTCAGAGGAGACAATTTTCACTCATCGTCTGTTTTGCAATGACTATAAACAAGAGTTAAAGTCAAACTCTATCCAATGTTGGTTTGTACTTATCAGGAATTATTTTTAGCCATGGCCAGCTCTATGTCGCCATCTCTCGGGTGAAGAGTCGTAAAGGATTAAAAATTTTATGCTGCGACGACGATGGTAATATTGTTAGTAAGACATCAAATGTTGTGTACAAAGAAATTCTTCAAAACCTCAAGTAAATTTTTTGTTATTGCATGAACAATTCTATTTCCATTATTTATAATTTTTCTTTTTTCTATTTCGCTTTATATGTATTATTTCGTTCTGCCCGCGTAATACGCGGGTGTCTACACTAGTAATTTATAAATTAAAGTTGTGTATTTTGGTAACCTAAGGCTTTTAGGTAGAGCTGTTGTTGAATTTGCTATTAAAAAGGTGACGGCTTGAATTCTTCTCCAGAAGCCACTGGTCAACATAGAAATACCACTATAATTTATGTACATCGACTTCTATTCAAATTATTGTAGAAAATATACAAACTATGATAAGTAATCTCGTATTATTTCATAATTTCTTATTACTCTTCACAATTCTTCTCTAGGAATACTCTCATTGGGGTTGTATTCAACTGAGACTTTTTAAAATATTTTTAATTGGCGGACTTTGGTAGATTTTAATGACTTTTGTGAATTTTGGAGGATTTTTGTTATAGACTTTTTAAGATTTTATGTAAATCTTTATTATGTATTTTATATGACTTTTTTATACTTTTAAATAATATTATATTAGAAAAATATCGATTAGAAGGACAAAATAATAAATTATAATTCGTATATCAATAAAATTTATCTAGCTAATATTAAAAAAGTATATTAATAAATATAAAAAATTATTTAAATTATTAGTTAACATTCTAGTGAAAGAATATATATATATATATATAATAAAGTATTTTTAACATCACTATACATATATTTGTTGCAATAGTTGCTCTCAGCGCAGTATCATTTTCTCTTTATTGTTTGACATGTTTAGATAAATTAAGATTGTCGGATGTACCTCACTATTCAAAATATTCGAAATTAATCAAATTAAAAAAATTTAAGAAAAAGACTTTGAATAAGAATGTAACATATTAGGTTCCTATCAAAATTAAATATAAGAACTTGAAAAAGAATGTCATAAAACCAATAATAAAAATGAGCATTTTTGTTAATTTTTGGAGAATCTCACAAAATCTCACCAACTGGTGAGATTTCTCCAATGATTTTTTTCTTCATAAATTGTATAGAAATTTTTCTAAAAGTATCTAATTTATTAAATTTCATAAATTCTTTTCTATATTTGAATATCGCAGGACTTATTAGAATTTTTAAAAAGTTACAATTGAATACTCTGAAACTCTTAGAGATTCTTGAAAGAGTTTTTAAAAGTTTCAATTGAATACACCTAAACTTTTTAAAAGTTGTAAAAAGTCTAGATTAAATACCTTGGAACTTCAAAGTTTTAAAAGTCTCCAAAGGTCTCAATTGAATACAACCACTTTAATTGCCACATTTTATGACTAATTGATTATTTAATTATTTAATTTGCAATTCCGTTTCTCCGGACTTTGAATAGGTTGGTGTTCTTATAGTGGTTTAATATGTAAACATCCAAATTATTTTTAATTTTTTGGTATGATTCAATGTGTTATGGTTGCTGTTTTATGCTAAGAAATTTCCATATCACATTAATGTCAAATTGGTTGTAGTTTGATATTGAAGTCGTATATTGTAAAACTCATTCTAGAATAACAAGTATGGTATTCAAATCTAATATTTGCCGTTATAATCTTATTAGATTTAATGAACTGGGAACTAAAAGCTCAATAGAGTAGTAAACTGTACTTTTTTGTCATTGAAGATGTAAAAAAGACTTTAATACTTCTATGCATGATGAAAGCTAATGAACTATAGGATGATAGAAACTAGTTCCGTAAATAAATGAGAATTGAGATTGTAATACAATCTCAAGAAGGTCAGATATATATATAAGCATTGGTATAGAGATACGACATAAAAAACTTTTCTAAATTCCCCTTTAAATATTTACACTCTTTTCTTATACAGTAGGAGTCGAGAGTTTATGCTTTTACCATATGTTCGTCTTATTGTTGTTGACATGTCTGTATAAAAGTCTCTAGGTGAACATTATAGGTGTTGTTATACCAGAAGGTCTTCTATTGGTTATTACTTTGATGTAAATCTTCATCTTATTATCTATATAGATGGCAATTATACAGAATGTAACGTGTTTCTTCCATAGTTAAAATTTAAATCTTGTCGATGAGAGCAAGATTATTTTGTATGAAAGCATTAGACATTGTGAATTTTGCTATTAACATTTTCATGCTTCCATGGTTACATTTTGTCACCCGTTTCTTTTCTAATGTGCTACAATCCTACTTTGACCATCCAAATCAAATGAGGACATATATCGCTTTGAAACTTCGTTTTTCTTGATTCTTCATTTGATTTTTTGCCACTATTTGTACCTAGATGGTTGTTGTATAATCACACATTTCTTTCTTCATATTTGACTTCCTTAACATATATTTGCCTTGTAGGATTGCATATTCAATGAGAAAATAATGGCTAATAAGGCATTGATATGTATTCTTATATAGATGGAAGGCACAGCTGACCTCCTTTCTTACCCTTACACTTCCCTTGTAATTCTTTCTGAGTCACATTGCACATTTAAACAATGGGTTCAGAGACTACCATTTGCAGTGATAAAACTGGGACCCTTACTCTGAATCAGGTGTTTATCAGTATCTTTTTTTGCTTCCCAAGTTTATTTTTTTGTTTGAATCAAGTCCTTTTGGTGTTTATTTGCTGTAGAAATCTAGAAAATTTATTTTTAATTTGTACAATGATATACGCATTTCTCGTCCTTCTTCAGATGACTGTGGTTGAGGGATAAGTCTGTCCTAATTAAGGTTATCTCTTTGCTTATTGAAGACATTGCACAGAACACAACTGGAAGTGTCCTTGCGCCTTAATTTTGTAACTTAGTTTAAGCCCTCTGGCAGTTGCTACAGCCAAAGGAGATTACATTAGGTTTCTTAGGTCTTTACATTGGGTTTCTTGGTGTATTTGTGGGTGAACTATTTAATACTGCCCTAAATGTTCTGAATATCTTAGCTAAGTTTATAAATATCTTGCTATTATTAAATCTTTGTGTATTTATTGGTAGTATATGCATAATATTTAGTTATGATGATTTTGGTGTATTTGTTGACACCTGCTTTTATTTATTTATTTTTATTTTTTAACTACTTTCTAGAACGGGTTCACGAAAACCCATTCTAGAAATTACATTAATCTAAAACGTCTTTTCAAAAGCCGTTCTAAAAAATCATACTTTCAAGATAGCCTTTTCAAACCCCATTTTAGAAAATCATACTTTCTAAAACGCCTTTTCCAAACCTGTTAGGAAAATCATACTTTCTAGAATGTCTTTTAAAAACCCGTTCTACAAAATCCTTTTTTAGAATGGTTCAACGGGTTACAGACCTAGAATAGTACTTTCTAAAATTGGTAAAATGTATTTTCTAAAATGGTTACAGTACTGTGTTAGAATGTCGGACTATCTAGAATGGGTGCACTAGTGCAGAAACAGCTTTTAAGAACGCCTGTTTCTGCAGATTAAGAACGCCCTGCTGAGGCGTTCTGTATGGAGCTGTTCTTGAAAGTCTGACAATTAAGAACGCCTCAGCAGGGCGTTCTTGATTGTCAGACTTTCAAGACGGTTTTCAGAGACGTTCTTAAAAAAAATTCAGTCGTTCTAGAAAGTCGATTTTACAGGCTTCGCCCGTTCTGGAAAATAACTTTCCAGAACGTCCTTTTTTAAGACGTTCTGGAAAATATACTTTCCAGAACGTCTCTAGAAAAGGCGTTCTGGAAAACTATACTTTCCAGAACGTCTCTAAAAACAGGCGTTCTTGAAACTATACTTTCCAGAACGTCTCGAAAAAAGGCGTTCTGGAAACTATACTTTACAGAACGTCTATAAAAAAGGCGTTCTAGAAACTATACTTTCCAGAACGTCTCGAAAAAAGATGTTCTGGAAACTATACTTCCCAGAACGTCTCTAAAAAAGGCGTTCTTGAAACTATACTTTTCCATAACGTCTCGAAAAAAGACGTTCTGGAAAACTATACTTTCCAGAACGTCTTTAAAAACAGGCGTTCTGGAAAGTTTACTTTTCAAAACGGTTTTTTGAATAACCGTTCTAGAAAGTAGTAAAAAATTTAAAAAAAAAATAAATGAAAGCAGCTGCCAACAAATAATTCACTTTTCCAAAGCCTGCTCATATATTACAATTCTATTACCTATTTAATTCACAAAACACATTTTATTTATATAATCCCAACATCAAACAACACATGTCATTAATCACAATAATACAAAATCACCATAAGATGTTAATACAAACAGCACGGCACCTTAAATTATTATTTAATTATTGAAACACCACGAAATAAATCATTAAAAATCACAAAAAGAATTACTGTTGTGCATCGTAAACGGCATACTCATTGTACTCCAGGGGACTATCTTTGTGCTCAGAATGGATTAGCTTCTGCTGTGTAACCATACCTGGCTGCTTCTTCTGGTACAACATCTGTGCAAACTATGGCTTTCCCAAACTATGGAGGGAAAAAAGAACATAATAATAATATTAATTATAAGATAGCTAATAATATTAATAGTAATAATTATAAGGATGATAGCTAACTCGAAAAATTACAAAAAAACTAAGGGTCATCATGTCAATTAAGGGAGTATAAAGAGAAAACACAACCAGAGATTCTAACAGTCAATTAAGGGAGTACAAAGAGAAAACACAACCAGAGATTCTAACAGACAATTAAGGGTCATCATGTCAATTCACATTTATTTTCACAATGCCACTTGGAATACTAGTAAATATTATCAGATATTTTTGTAAAAAAAGAACGAAAATAATTCAAAAATTCAGAAAATGAAAAGAGAAAACCCAGTCAAGGCCTAGATTCGAACTACGAGTGCCTAAGCAATCAAAACCATTAATCATATACATAAGAACCACCAAAACCATTAATCATATACTTCAAAATCAAATAACAAATTAAGAAAGTTCGATACGCACCACACCACAGCAGGACTTTGTTTTGGCAGCTTCATGATCTCGTCAAGCGACAGGCCGCGCTCAACTCCACAGCAAACACATCATCGATCGT
>BMAC01001134.1:11753-32829 GCA_014905375.1 Phtheirospermum japonicum
GAAGTTCGGATGATTGCCCAACAAAGACAATCAATCAAACTGCCTTTCAAGTGAAAAAGAATGTATTCCATTAATACTATTTGACTGCAATTCGTATGCCTCTGTTTCTATTATTCCAACATGTACTTTCTAAGTGAATATTAGAGGTAGAAAAGTTCAGCATCATGATGCAATACTTAAAAAGCACGCAAGCAGTTTTTTCTCAAATAAAAAACGTTCAAGAAGAAAATTCCATCACGAATTAAATTTATATCAACAGACCATAACTGTTAAAAAGACAAGTAGAGGCTGAGGGCCAAAGAATATACCCCCATCAGAATCCAAGGGCCATATGTGCTTAGCAAGGGCCTTATTCATTTGGAACATATCTATGGTATCTGCAGCAAAAAGGTTGCGCAATGTGTCGTCACAAAGGATATTCCTCCTGTTGGATGGATCTTGCAAATTATGCTCTCTTATATAACACCACACTTGTTTAACAACCTGGTTATAAAAAAACAGTATGTGGGTAAATTATACCATTTTTTTGTTTTACTCKAAAATGACTATCAGAAAGAAAATAAATAAATAAATAATAATATATACACCACTATAAAATTGATATACCTCAGTCCGATCCAATTGAGATACTCCTGTAAATTTCGTAAGCTCGGGGGAAAGGCTGCATAATTTGGTAAATCCGCCTCCACCTCTTTTCTTGACCTCTTTCTTTCTAGGTCTAACAAAATGAGATACATGTGTAAGCTTTTATATGCAAACAGCAAACGAATGTGAAATTGGACCAAATAAACATAATTAAAACTAAACCAAATGAAGAACGCTAAGCTGCACACCAAAACGGGATTTTAAAAGGAGAAAAGAAAAGCCATTAACGCATATAATGAACCAAGTTAATGAGGTATAAAACTCCAACCTAAGCACAAGTTCCAGAGTGTGTAACTAAAGCTAAATAATTTTTGCCCCATCATTAACCAAAACCATAAATTGTACTGTATATCTTAAAAAAAGGCAAGAATTAACTAAATTCTGCAAGTAATTAATGCTCAAATAATTACTCACAAAGCATAATCTGACGGAAAAAAGAACTTCTATAATTTTGAATTGAAAAAATAATMATATAAATAAACTCGTCATGGAGAAACATCAACAAATTATAAGKTCACAATTTAAAAAAATAAATAAAACAAAATAAAAATCAAATTCATGAAACAAACCGTTTTTTAGTGGAGTTAGGGGTGGAAGAGGCGGTTGATTCCACTGTTCTTTCCTCCTCTTCCACTTCTGCCACTCCTTCACAGCCTCCCAATCGCCATTAATCTCATCTTCATTATCTGTTACGTTCTCCAATTGGCTTTGCATGTAACAATCGATCTATTCTCTTATAACCGCAATAGAGGCATTAAGAAAAACAAGAACATTTAAATTGGAATTATGTCCATCAATTCCCTATTTGCCATTTTCCATTTGCCATTTTCAGTAGGTGTGCTGCAAAAGAACAAAGAAAAAAATTTACATGATTATTCCACCAGTGACAGCGTGAATTAAAATAATGAAATTATAAAAATAAAATAATAAAATTATAGACCTTATCGCCTTCGAGATTTTTGACCCACGTTATACATTTTCCAATATTTGAACTGAGTCCAGAAAGCAAAACAACCAAATAAGTAAAAATCGAAAAACAACGCAGTCCCATTCTCTTCCACACTAACATCCCGAGTTTTCAAGTGAATATCATTGTTGGCTTTTGATTTGCTACATAAAGGTCTTGATGATTGTAATCAATATGTTCAAAATACTCAAGATTAGCAGGAAATTCATACCACAATACGAACCCATGCTTTGATAGAAAACAAATATATAAAAAAAGGGACCGAAATAACCCGATAATGCTAAGGAGACAACAGGCTGCTCCTCGGAGCGGCGCAAATTCGAAACACCGGCATCAGTAGAGGGGGCCAGCGGACAAGTAGTCTTAGTAGAGGGGGCCAGCAGACAAGTAGTCTTAGTAGAGGGGGCCAACGGTATTTGGGATTTTTCAGAGTCCAAATAATAACGAGAAACGGAATTAATAACATCAATCGAAGTGGTTTGAATGTCCAATTCGACGGGATTCATAGCATTTTATGTGAAAATATCGATTTCACCTTCTTTAAGCAAAAGGGGATCGCCAACAGAGAATTTCGAATTGGCCAAAATTGAAGATTGTAATTGTAAATTGATACCTGGGGTGGCATCGTCATCTTTAGGGGGAGTAGAAAGAACGTCCAATTTGGCGGGAGGAGCACCGGCCGGAGAATCTCCATTTTTGCCCAAAAGGGGATCGGCCGCCCGGTTTTCTGCAATTTTTTTCCCTATCAAAATTATGTGTTTGTTTCTTGTAATTGGAAGTGAGAGGTTGAGTCTGGAGGATGACGAGCATCGAATTTTGGCTTGCTGGTCGACGGCGAGGAGAAATCTTAGGTTGCCGAAATTTTAGGGTTAAGCGGGAATTTACGCAGGTAGTCCGCCGCCGCCCAGCAGCTGCGGCGCGGCGAGTTGAACGAGAATCCTGCAGTTGTGGCCGCGAAGGTGGTGGTGGTGTCGCCGCTGGAGCTGGTGCTCAGGCAGGGGAGGCCAGCCGTCAAACCCTAGCGAAGTACTGCTTAGGAGAACGTGTTTGAGCGCTCAGGCAGGGGAGGCCAGTTAGGCTCGTGCTTGCTCAGATTGGTGGTGGCTAGGGTTTGAGTGCGGCGCCGGCGGAGTGTGGTGGTGGTGGAATATGGGAAGAAGAAGGTTCGTGCGGGGATGTAAATTTTGGAGGAGAGATAGATCGGGGGAGAGGGGGAGAGGAAAGAGATAAGGTTTTTTTATTTTATTTTTTAATTAGAAAAATTGATTTTGTGGGTATATTTTAATTAAGAAATAATATGACATACAAGAACGCCTTTTTAAAGGCTTTCTGAATATTACTTTCGAGAACGTCGTTTTTAAAGACGTTTTCGATATTTAACATATGAGAACGTCATTTTTAACGACGTTCTGGATATCTAACATACGAGAACGTCTTTTTAATGACGTTCTGGATATCCAGTATACCAGAACGTCTTTGAAAAAGACGTTCTCGTATGTGACACTTTTATTACAAAAATGCCACCGCCTGACATTTAAGAACGCCACCTCCTGAGGCGTTCTAAAATCCCTGTTTTTGAATCCTGTTTTTGTACTAGTGGTGCAACACCATTCAAAAAAGCTCGCTCGATCTAGAACGCCACTAGAACAATTCTAGATTAGCAAAAAAAAGGTGTTCTAGATTACTATTTCTGCACCATTGAGTGAATTCTCGTTGTATTAGAAGGATATAGTGATGCTAACTGGATTTCAAATTTAGGTGAGATAAAATCCACTAGTGATTATACGTTCACTCTTGGTGGTGGTGCAGTAATCTGGAGGTCTTCTAAACAAATAGTTACTAAAAATTCCTCAAAGCCATGTTTATTTTTAAACTCCTAATACCTGTAATGAGATTTCGAATCTCAATTCTCGTTGTTCTAGAACTCAAATTTTCAATACTCAACCAACATCTTCTTACACCTAACCCCACACTCATCTTTTTTATTTGATCATCATCACATTTATATAATTATATATTACTAAATACAATATAAAAATAAATCATCCACACTTTTCAAACATGATTTGACATCAAAGATAATATATAAGTCTTTTTTTATCCACTTTTTAGACATAATATGATCTACAGTAAAAATTAAATGATTCGTAATCCTACAACAAATAATGATTCTTACTATTCTCAGATTTCTGAATATTCAAGATTCTGAATATCAAGATTCAGAAATCCAACGATGCCTAGTCTAAACAAGCCACAAGGGATTTTGAATTTATTTTCATGGAGTTTTCTGGAACAGGAGGCTAAATGGTTAGAAAAACATTTTAGCAAGTATTCCAATAGGTGAAAAGCCCACACCATCAGTATCTTTATATGGTGATAATTAGTCTGTGATAGCTGCGGCTAAAAATAATAACTTTAATGAGAAGAGTAGACATATTATATTGAGACATAATACTATAAGGCAACTGCTTAAAGATGGGGTCATCTGCAATGCGTTCATGTGGTTCCGTGAGCCATTGGTCCATCAATTGAGTAGATACAATTATTGGGCTACTCTTATTCTCGAAAGCAGAGACTATTGATTATGATTAGAGATAAATCTGGAGATTCGTTAACTAAACCCTTTGGAAAGAAATTTATTTTTGAAACGTCGAGGGAGTGGGAATCAAACCATCAAAATTAATGATAATGGAAACCCAACCTTTAATGATTGGAGATCCCATGAAAAAGGTTCATATGGTTAAAAACATGTAACTTTGTTAATCTTGCAAGCACTACTTTTTTTCCTGTGGCTTGAGAAAGTGTTGTAATGCATTGACTAGAAGCTGCACCAGGATTTTTAATGATTTTCATAGCCTTTATATATTAGTGTATGTATTGAACATATACTTGATGAAATCACCCATATGAATAGAGTGGGGGTGCTTTTATGAGATCGTGGCAAAATCTCTGTAGGATTAATTAAAAACCAGGCACGCGCACGACAGATTATAACGTGAAATATCGTTACTAATAGCAAAAATTGTTGGGGTATAGTCTGACTGATAAGACCTCTAGTATATACTCAAGATTGGTTGGCTCATAGAAACAAAGCTTCACTAAATTTCTATATACTAACCTAGTTTAGGTATAAGATTTTATTAGTTTCCTAAATTGTGTTTAGTATTTGTTTTGTCTTGTTTACCAAGTTTAGGATTCTAGGATTGTCTATTTTAAGAAAAGAGAGAATCCTAAAACTACTTACGATTTTTACGCACGGGATATTGAAGGACGACGCACAACAACGCAAGACGCACATCAAGGACTGAAGAACACAAAGGCTACTTGGAGCCATTGATCGAGAGCGACAAGTTATTTGAAGTTGCATGACCAATGGAGAAGAGCTTGTTGACCGCTCGTCGTTGGAGCGTCAAAAATAATATTTATAAAGTCCTCGACTTTCCTCTACTAACTAGTAGCAGTGGCAATCAAGGGTCGATCCCACGAGAAGTGTGGATTAATTTGTGATTATTCGTATTCAAATAAAATAAAAAACGGGGGTAGAGATGATAAACTAACTAAATAACTAAATAAAGCAATTAAATAACGAAACAAATTTATAAAGCTTCCAATCCTAGTTCCGTTTCCACCCTCATTCCACTCATATAACCAACCACAATATCATAATTCATTCATCATATACGACTAAAAACCCTAAGTAGCAATAAGCTCTGCTACTGGAATTCACCCTTACTGTATACTCAATTTAAATAAGCTGTTTAATTGATTCTAATTATTGAATAACCTAGAATAAGCTTTCTAGATTTAACCCAAAAACAATATTAATATCTAGGCAAATAGGTTAGCCTAAGCAATAATCGCATAAGCTCGGTTTATTCAACCTATGTTGTGTTACCCCTAATGATACGCGACCATTAGTTGCTTCAGAGAAATCGAAACTACGACAATTACACGGGAAGCAGTCCTCTTTCTTGCAATTGATAACCAAATCCCTAATCTAGGTTATCAATCCAAATTAAGAATCAAGTAATCATGTCATGAATTTAGCAATCATGATATGTAAACAAGATAACACAAGCAACCGCATAAGAAGAACAAAAGACAATACTGCATAAATCAATTAAACGTAGTTTCACTAGGGCTTCCACATCCCTAGAACTAGATAAAACAATCTACTCACTCATGGAGTTCATAGAATAACAAGAAAATAAATAAATAAAATATTGTTCTAAGATAGGGAAGAGATAAGAAAGATTCGATCTTGGATTCTTGGTCTTGGATCTTCAAGCTCTCGTTTATTGGGTGATTTGGGCCTCTCTCTTCAAGCCTTGAAACCCTAGGATTGTGTTAATGTCTCTTTTTGACGAGTTTGGGTCGAGTTTATATAGAATTCCTATTTCTTGTCGCCCAAAATCCTTCCTAAAATAACTCATCCGCGTCGGCGTCGACAGGGCGTTGACCGACGCGAGCTAGTCGTAGGCATCGACGCGCATCACCCGCCCGCGTCGACCTGCATGGGCGTCGACCGACGCTCCTCCAATCGACGCTACATAAAGTTCCCGTCGACTTGGCGTCGACCGACGGGTCTTCAATCGATGCTTCAGAAGCTTCTCGTCGGCAAGGCATCGACCGACGCGCGCACAAACGACGCAACACCGCACATCGCGATGACCGACGCGAGTCATCCTCGCCCACGACGCGATCCATCGACGCTAGCATCCTGATTCTTGGGTTTTCTTCGCCGATTCGTTGATCCTCGTCTTTCAACTTCTTTGTGGAATATCATTCACTTAATATAGCACCAAATACTGCAAAATATAGAAGAAATGTACAATCGGTGCTCCTCCATTCGTAATAGTAAATATGCGAGAAATAAACATATATGAGAATATTAAGCACATAAAAACACAGTAATTAAACCATCAATTACAGTACAATTTCTCGCTTATCAAATCCCCCAAACTTAAACCTTGCTTGTCCTCAAGCAACATTAGATTAAAGCACAGGACAAACATACAATTAGTAACTCACTCAAATTGGCCAAATGAACCCATCCGTACTCTAGACACCATTATATTTCTAGAAATCGCAAGCGTTTCATGTATTGACTCAAATGATCCCAACAGTTAGGCAATCCTTTTTCATGTACGTTACGTCAACGTACCATGGTGCCCCCTCGCTACTCAATGGTTCGACTCTATCCATTGTTGGTCACGATTAAATATCTCGTCCTGTCCCATTTATTTATTTTATTTATTTTTTCAATTGAGGCCTGCAACTCCGCACTATCGTTCTTGACTTGACTTGAAATGATTCGGCGCTGGATAGGAGGATCGTCTTGATTTGGTGTTTGATTTGTTGGGTTCACCTCCGCCATGTTTGAGAATTTGATAGTATGATGCGCCTTTTGAACATGTGCATGAATTTGTTGAGCTACTAGCATCTTCGTTGGACTTCGCTCTTAGAATTTGTAAGCGAATGCACTTGATAAATACGGATAGGCAGCTGTTTGGCACCTCAATTCTTTTTAATTTTTCAATTTCCGACTTACACCATGCCGGTATACCCAACCGGACTTTAATTGACTTCTGTTTCTACTAACGAGATAATTTCACACAACCGCCAACTTCAAGGCCCCACACAAATTCATATTGAGTACGGCAACCAAAAATACACATCAACAACGCAATAATCTAGAATTGACGCCCCACAAATGAATCACAAAAGCACTAACATGTGTACCCTTGACCTCTAAATCAAATGACGACTAAATATTTTAACCGAAACATAATTCATCCAAGCAATTCAAGCAAGTACTTTTAACTATTTTCTTTTCAATCCCCCGGGATTTACCACAAGAATTTCAAAATTTTATCAATCTTTAGCACAATATCCTCAATAATAACCCAATCCCCCAAACTTAAATATTAGCTTGTCCTCAAGCTAACACAAAACAAGAACAAGCAAATAAATCAAAAGGAAAAGTAGGGAAAAGAAATCATCGGAGTAAATGTCTAGGGGGTCTCGGTTTCAGACGATCTTTTTCAAAAATATGCCCAATCATCCAAATCAACCAAGCTTTGTATCCCTTCAACTGCAAAAATAAAAATCAAAATAGAAATAATGTAAACATTGGGTTGCCTCCCAACAAGCGCCTCTTCTTAACGTCGTTGGCTTGACGTGGTACCCCTCAATTCCATGGGGGTTTCAGAGGAGGTCTCAAAGTGCACGGAATGCCAACGACCTCATCCTCCATAATTCGCATCCGTTTTGACGTTGGATGCTTAACTGGATCCTTACGACTTTGTGGTGGAGTCTCATAGGATTTTGCTAAGATTGTCTCGTCTATCACCACATACGGAAGATCATCGGTGTCCTCAAAAATATCATCTCGCACGCAAGTCTCTTCCTCATCCTTCATCACTTGACACACGATCCATGGTGGCACTAGCTTTGGTTCGTCTTCGACCTCGATAGGAGAAACGATAGAATAAGGAACATCATTTGTAAGCTCAGGCAGACTATGATTAGCATGTGTCCGCCTTGTTTCTTCTTCCTCCATCCCGTATTCATCCTCCAATTCAAATTTCAAGTCCTCCGCATCATCGATTTTCCCCACATCTTGCAGCATGATGGCATTCACATTCTCCATGCGTTCCTCAGTTTGAGAAGACAATCGTTTATCCAGTTGGCTTATGTGATCCGCCATTTGACTTAATTAAGCCTCGAGCCTCTTAGTGTTCGTTATCATGGCCTTCATTATCTCTACGAGGGCTGGGGACGGTTCTTGTGCTTGGGGATGGTCATCATATTGTCTCAAGAAGTTGTGTCCCCTTTGAAAATTTGGAGGTTCCCCCCATCTTGGCTCGTCAGGATCGTCGTTCCCCTCTTGCCATCTTCTAGGCCTCACTCCATAGGCGTTCATTTCAAGATTGGCTCGTAGTGTTGGGCAATCATCGGTGACATGATCGAATGTATGGCACAATCTGCATGGTCGAACCGTAGCCCTTTTAATGATAGTGGACTTCAACTCATCCAACTGAGCTTGCAACGAACCAATGTCCACCTCGTTTACCGACCTCAATGAATTATCACGGTAGCCGAATTGCTAAGAATTAGTCGCCATGTTCGAGATCAACTCCCTTGCTGCTGTCGGTGTCCTATCCATGAGTGAGCCTCCACTTGCCGCATCTATCATGTTTCTATCAATGAGACAGAGACCTTCATAAAAGTATTGTATTAATAACTCCTCACCCATTTGATGCTGAGGGCAACTAACGATGAGTCTCTTGAAACGCTCCCAATACTCATGCAATGTCTCCCCGGGTAACTGCCTCACTACACAAATGTCCTTACGCAAGCTCGCCACTCGTGAAGCGGGAAAATACCTCTGCAAGAATACCTTCTCTAACGCCATCCACGTGGTGATGGATCCAGGAGGTAAGTAATAAAGCCAATATTTGGCTAGACCCTTCAATGAAAATGAAAATGCCCGTAATTTAATTTGTTCGTCAGTCACTCCGGCGGGCTTCATGCTCGTGCAAATAACATGAAATTCCTTCAAATGCTTGTGCTGGTCCTCGACATCCGTTCCATGGAACGCCGGCAAATGATAGATTAATCCGAATCTCAATTCGAATTTAGCATCCTCCATGGTTGGAAACGTGATGCAAAGTTGTTGTTGCGGGAGATCCGGATTTGCTAGCTCCTTCAATGTGCGTTCTCTACCTCCTGCCATAGTCATAAGATCTAAAAAGAAAATTAATGAATTTTTTTATTTTTTTTTCGAAAATAAAAATTTATTTTTATTATTAGTATTATTTTTTTTGAAAACGAAAATAAAAATAAAACTTAAAAATATTAAAATACGTCAAATCTCAATTTAAACGCGTCACTCCCTGGCAACAGCGCAAAAATTTGACCACTCGTCGTTATAGCGTCAAATATAATATTTGTAAAATCCTCGACTTTCCTCTACTAACTAGTAGCAGTGGCAAGCAAGGGTCGATCCCACGAGGAGTGTGGATTAATTTGTGATTATTCGTATTCAAATAAAATACAAACGAGGGTAGAGATGATAAACTAACTAAATAACTAAAGAAAGCAATTAAATAACGAAACAAATTAATAAAGCTTCCAGTCCTAGTTCCGTTTCCACCCTCGTTCCACTCATATAACCAACCACAATATCATAATCCATTCATCATATACGACTAAAAATCCTAAGTAGCAATAAGCTGTGCTACTGGAATTCACCCTTACTGTATACTCAATTAAAATAAGCTCTTTAATTGATTCTAATTATTGAATAACCTAGAATAAGCTCTCTAGATTCAACCTAACAACAGTATTAATATCTAGGCAAATAGGTTAATCTAAGAAATAAACGCATAAGCTCGGTTTATTCAACCTATGTTGTGTTACCCCTAATGATACGCGACCATTAGTTGCTTTAGAGAAATCGAAACTACGACAATTACACGAGAAGCAGTCCTCTTTCTTGCAATTGATAACCAAATCCCCAATCTAGTTTATCAAGCCAAATTATGAATCAAGCAATCTTGTCATGAATTTAGCAATCATGATATGTAAACAAGATAACACAAGCAACCGCATAAGAAGAACAAAAGACAATATTGCATAAATCAATTAAACGTAGTTTCACAAGGGTTTCCACATCCCTAGAACTAGATAAAACAATCTACTCACTCATGGAGTTCATAGAATAACAAAAAAATAAAGAAATAAAACATTGTTCTAAGATAGGGAAGAGATAAGAAAGCTTAGATCTTGGATTCTTGGTCTTGGATCTTCAAGCTCTCATTTATTGGTTGATTTGTGCTCCTCTCTTCAAGCCTTGGAACCCTAGGATTGTGTTAATGTCTCTTTTTGACGAGTTTGGGTCGAGTTTATATAGAATTCCTATTTCTTGCCGCCCAAGATTCTTCCTAAAATAACTCAGCCGCGTCGGCGTCGACAGGGCGTCAACTGATGCGAGCCAGTCATAGGCATCGACGCGCATCACCCGCCCGCATCGACCTGCATGGGCGTCGACCGACGCTCCTCCAATCGACGCTACAAAAAGCTCCCGTCGACTTGGCTTCAACCGACGGGTCTTCAATCGACGCTTCAGAAGCTTCTCGTCGGCAAGGCGTCGACCGACGCTCGCACAAACGACGCAACACCACACATCGCGACGACCGACGCGAGTCATCCTCGCCTACGACGCGAGCCATCGATGCTACTATCCTGATTCTTGGGTTTTCTTCGCCGTTTTGTTGATCCTCGTCTTTCAACTTCTTTGTGGAATATCATTCACTTAATATAGCACCAAATACTGCAAAATAGAGAAGAAATGTACAATCGGTGCTCCTCCATTCATAATAGTAAATATGCGAGAAATAAACATATATGAGAATATTAAGCACATTACTAAACCATCAATTACCGTACAATCTCGCTTATCACTTGTTCAACCTAGGCGACAAGTATTTTAGTATCATGTGTTTTGATACTTTAGTTTTCATATATTACTTAATATTTTTATGTTGATCGAAAAACAAGAAAGTAATATAGTTTTCGGGTTTGTACACCCAAGTTCACAAGTATTTTTACTTGTGAACTGAATTTGTTATATCGTGTTCTTAAATTTATTTTCTGCTGCATATTTTTATTTTACTCTGGTCGATGTTGTTAACCAGTGTTGTTTAACATTGATAACAACATCGTAAATCTGAGACTTATTTTCAAAACCATAGACCTTCAAATTTAACAATTGGCATCTAGAGCGGGTTACTTAACCTCTTAAGTACTGATCCTTATTATTAGGTGCTATGGATGCTCAAGGCAACCCAAGGCCACCGATCCTCAATGGGGAGAATTATTCTCTCTGGAAATAAAGGATGCGTTGGCACTTAAAGAACATTGATGAACGAGCATGGAGAACCATCCTCGTTTGATGGGAAAAGACACATGTCACTGATGAAGGAGACACTATCCCAAAAAAGGAGGAAGACTAGACTGCTGATGAAATGGATTCTTCGAACTGGAATTCAAAAAGTATCAACACCTTGTGCAGTTATGTTGATGCAAGCTATTACAGAGTCATCAAGAATTGCGATTCAGCAAAAGATGCTTGGGACGCACTCCAAAGGGTGTGTGAAAGAACTGCAAGCGTGAGGAAATCAAGGCTGAGAATGCTGATGTCCACGTTCGAAGTAATGAGAATGGATGAGAAAGAATCAATCATGGACTATTCCATGAGACTGCCATAAATCACAAGCGAGTGCAGAGAGCTTGGTGAGGCAATAACTAACTCTCATCTTGTAGGAAAATTTCTGAGATCTATTGCAAAGAAATACAATATGAAGGTTGTTGCCATAGAAGAATCTAAAGATGTTGATAACATTGAATTCAACACCTTAGTTGGAAACCTTAAGCAGTATGAGATGGAACACCTTGGGTCCAACTCAAAAGAGAAGAATGTTGCTTTTTCTTCTGAGACTAATCCAGACAACGATGAAGATGAAGAGGACTTTGATTTCAATGGAATTCTGAAGAAGATGGAATCTACTACGCTTTGTGAAGACGAATTGTCGTTTGTTACCCAACGTTTCAACAGTTTCTTGAAGAAGAAGAATAGCCTTGGAGGTTCAAATACAAAGACCAGGCCACAGGTGTCCATTCCAAAATTCACTGGACGTGCTCTTCCTAGATCTCAGTCCACTTCCTCAATTCCAAACGTATCCAATTCCACGAGACCTCTCAGTGAAGTGCAGTGTCATGAATATAAAGGTTGGGGACACTACAAAATGAGTGTCCTAACACTCTTAGGAAGAAAAGCATAGTTGCTACTGATTTCACTGAGGATGTCAATGATTCTGAGTCAACTGAAATTGTTCCATCCTTATTTACCCATGTTGTTTGGGACGACGACGTCCATGTTGATATCCTTGAAACCAACATCATTTGCTTGAATGTTGAAACCCCTGATTATTATAAGGAGTATGAACTAATGAGTGTTGAGCACCAGCAACTGTTTGTCAGCTGGGGAAAACAGGTACTCAATGTCAAGGATCTCGTGAAAGAATAGAAAAACTGAACAAAGAAAAGGATGATCAGCTTGACATAATTGTTCGTCTGGAAACATCTCTTACCAAGAAGGATGCTGAGCTAGAGAAGGTGAGAACCGAGCTGTCAAAGGTCCAAGGAACCATTTCAAATATGAACAAAGGCAAGGCGAAGCTTGATGAAATCTTAGAGATAAGCTTCCCCAAAACCTCGAAGCATGGAATTGGATATAAATCGATTCAACCGTCACATTTCTCAAGTCAAGAGCAGAATTCATCCAAGAGGCACAAGAAGAGAAGAAGACAGTTCGTGTGCCATCATTGTGGAGAGCCAGGGCCCATTAGGCCTTTTTGCTGGAAGATCATAGGCGAGAGAAGGCAGTTTCAGAGAACTAATGCGGCTGCTAAATCCAATGTCGGTTTCTGTCATACCAACATCAATACCAACACCAGGTTCAAACAGGTGTGGGTCAAGAAAAATAATGTCAAATGTAATATGATCCATACCTCTCTTAAGTCTCATGTTCCCGGAGCTTGGTATTTCGATAGTGGATGCTCCAAGCATATGACTGGGTCCGAGGAGCTGCTTTCCAACGTTGTCAGATTTTGAGGTGGAAAAGTAAAGTACGATGGTGGGGAAAATGGCCAAATTGTTGGCCAAGGAACTCTTCATGTTCCAGGCATTGTGACTCTTGAAAATGTTCTGCTGGTAGAAGGACTTACTGCAAATTTGATTAGCATAAATCAACTGTGCGACGGAGGTTTTAGTGTCAAATTCAACCGTGAGAAGTGTGAAGTCTATGAGGAGAACGGACCATGTAGTCTCACTGGTCAAAGGACTTTAGATAATTGCTACCAAATCCAAAGTGATACTTTTTGCAGACTGTCCCTATTAAGTGATGCTGAGTTATGGCATCAAAATCTTGGACACGTGAATTACAAGATGATGGACAGGTTGTCCAAAGAAGAAACTATGAGTGGGCTGCCTAAGCTCAACACCAAGATTATTCCAGTGTGCGAGTCATGCCAGAAAGGAAAGCAGATAAGAGTACCACATCCAGTTTAGCAAAGTATCACTGCATCATCTTGCTTTGAACTTCTACGTATGGATCTCATGGGACCACTTGAGGTTGAGAACCTAGGTGGTAATAGGTATGTGTTAGTTATTGTTGATGATTTTTCTAGATTTACTTGGGTAGAATTTCTAAAAGAAAAATCCAAAACTTTTGAGGCTTTCAAAAAACTTGCAAAGAAGTTGTGTGTAAGGTTTAATGTGAACATTGGTAGGATTAGAACTAATCACGAAAAAGAGTTTGAAAATGAACCTTTCTCTAAATACTGCACATTTGAGGGCATAAGTCATGAATTTTCTTCACCTATTACTCCCCAACAAAATGGCATAGTCGAACGTAAGAATAAGACTCTTGCTGAGATGACTAGAACTATGCTTATTTCTAATGGCATTGCAAAATATTTTTGGGCTGAAGCAATGAACACTGCATGTCATATGACAAATAGGGCTTATTTTAGAACAGGGTCATGTGCTACTCCTTATGAGTTGTTTGATAAGCGAGAAATTACACGCTAATTGATGGTTTAATTCCGGTGATTTTATGTTCTTAATATTATCATATATGCTTATTTCTCGCATAATTGTTATTATGAGCAATCAAGCACCAATCGTATATTTCTTCTCTATTTTGCAGTATTTGGTGCTATATTTATCGAAGGATGTCTCACAAGAAAGTAGAGAAACGAGGATTGACGAATCGATGAGAGAAAAATCAAGAATCAGGATGTTGCGTCGATGACGCGTCGATGCCGAGGATGGCTCGCGTCAGTCGACGCGATGTGCAGTGTTGCGTTGGCTGTGCGCGCGTCAGTCGATGCCATGTCAATGGAACTTTCTGAAGCGTCGATTGGAAGGGCATCAGTCGACGCAATGTCGACGCTCATGCTCTGAAGCGTCGATTGGAAGGGCGTCAGTCGACGCAATGTCGACGCTCATGCTCTGAAGCGTCGATTGGAAGGGCGTCAGTCGACGCCCATGCAGGACGACGTGGGCGGGTGATGCGCGTCGACGCCGAGGGCTAGTTCGCGTCAGTCGACGCTCCGTCGACGCCGACTCGACCGAGTTATTTTTGGAAGAAAACTTGCGCGGAAAGAAAAAGGATTCCTATATAAACCCGACCCTATTTCATTCCAGAGGAAGATACAACATATCCTAGGGTTCTAAGGAGGTCCATAGAGGTTCCAATTCATCCCAAATCATCCATACGCAAGAGAACTTGAAGATTGACGTTCCAAGACGCAAGATTCAAGCTCAACACATCGTCTCTCCTATTTTATCAAGGATTATGTTTGTTTATCTGAATCTTTTCTTTTATTTTCTTAACTCCACGAGTGAGTAAACTTATTATCTAGTTCTAGGGATGTTGAAACCCTCGTGAAACTATGTTTAATTGATTTATGCAATATTTTTTTTCGTTCATCATATGCGATTGTTTGTGTTGTTCTGTTTTCAATTTATGATTGCTTAGTTCTTAATTTGGCTTGATCACCTATATTAGGGATTGGTTATCTATTTCTAGAAATAGGATTGCTTCCCGTGTAATTGTCGTAATTACTATTTCTCCGAAGCAACTAATGATTGTAAATTGTTAGGGACAACACAACATAGGTTGAATAAACCGAGCTTATGTGTTTATTGTCTAGATTAGTCTATTTGCCTAATTATTAATGCTGTTGTTGGGTTGAACCTAGAGAGCTTATTCTAGGTTATTCAATAATTAGAATCAATTAAAGAGCTTATTTTAATTGAGTACACAGTAAGGGTAAATTCGAGTAGCAGAGCTTATTGCTACTTAGGGTTCTTAGTCGCATGTGATGAATGGATTATGATATTGTGGTTGGTTAAATGAGTGAACCGAGGGTGGAAACTGAACTATAACTAGGCCTTTATCATTATTGAATCCTTCGTTAATTATTTTCTTACTAGTTTAATTGCTTGTTTATTTTATTAGTTAATTTAACTCATAATTCCTACCCCCAATTATTTATTTAAATAAAATACGAATCATCACAATCTAAACACACTCCTCGTGGGTTCGACCCTTACTTATCGCTACTACTAGTTAGTGGAGAGAAGCTGAGGAGAATATATATTTAATTTGACGCTTGACGATGGGCGGTCAAATTTTGGCGCCGTTGCCGGGGAGTGACGCGTTAAATTGTGATTTTAGTATTTTAGTATTTTATTATTTTTTTTTGTTTTGGAACATTTTGAACTCTTGTTGATTGTTTTCTTAGGTGAATGAACTTGAGATCATCTGGGAAGAAAAATTTATATTATTATCCGGAAATCAACAAGAGAGGTCGTGAGTTGAAGAAGAAGAAGGAGGCTTCAATCTTGGAGCAAGTACTACCCAACTACATATCCGAGGATTCTTCAAGCGAGAGCGAAGAACGAGAAAACGAGACGATGGCTGTTCAAGCGGAATGAAAATTAAAGGAGTTAGCAAATCCCGACCTTCCTCAACAACCACTGTGCATCACTTTTCCAACGGTGAATGATGCTACATTTGAGATACGGTCCGGACTAATCCATTACCTACCTCTATTCCATGGAATCACTGGCGAGGATCTGCACAAACACTTGAAAGAATTCCACGTTATTTTCACAAGCATGAAACCCGCTGGAGTCACGGACGAGTAAATCAAGCTAAGGGCATTCCCATTTTCATTGAAAGACCTAGCCAAAGATTGGCTTTACTACTTACCTTCGGGATCCATCACTACGTGGGGGGCCATGGAGAGAATGTTTTTGCAGAGGTACTTCCCCGCATCACGAGTGGCAAATCTTCGAAAGGACATTTGTTCGGCTAGGCAGGCGCAAGGAGAAATGTTGCACGAGTATTGGGAACGATTCAAGAGGCTTGTGGCAAGTTTCCCTCAACACCAAATGGGCGAGCAACTTTTGATCCAATACTTCTACGAGGGATTGTGTCTCACTGATCGAAACATGATTGATGCTGTGAGTGGAGGCACCTTAATGGACAAGACACCGACAACAGCAAAGGAACTAATAGTGAACATGGCGGCCAATTCCCAACAATTCGGTAGTCGTGATCCTTCATTGAAATCGGTGAATGAGCTGGGTATTGATTCATTACAGACCCAATAAGTGAATTTAAGTCCATGATAAGTGTGGGAGGAGCTCCAAGGGTTCGGCCATGCGGTCTATGCGAAACATTGGAGCATGTAACTGATAACTGCCCACATTTTTACATAGTACGCGAGGCACATGTGAACGCCTTGGGAATCGGAAATGGGCAAGGGAGAAAGTACGATTCGTACCCCCACACTTACAACCCGAGATGGGGCGACCACTGATTTGTACATATTTGTATGTGATTTTCGTGTGTTTTTGCATTGTATGTTGTGTGCTTTTATGTGTTTTAAGTTTATCTTTTTATCGTTTTTCTTCCTTTTTTATGTTTTTCATTTCTTATGGTGTTTAATATGTTTTTACTTTATTTTGTATGAAATAATCTAACTTTGTTTAATGTTAATATCTCAGCTCAAAACGAGGAAAACGGTACGAGCGACGAGCCGAATCCAAGCAGGTGCGTCGACTGACGCACCGTCGACGCACTGTCGACGCTACGCCCGCGTCGACTGATGCACTTTCGACGCACCGTCGACACAAATGTTCTGAAGCGTCGATCCTAGGCCCGTCAGTCGACGCACTGCCTGCCGACGCGTGCCACCCCGGTTTTAGATGTAGGGATCAGCAAGGGAATATACCTGGAAATCAAGATCAAGGGACCTCCCAAGTTCAGCAAAAGGGACAAAATTTCCCAAATCAATACAACAACCAACAGCAGAAAGAGAATGCATCCCCACTGTTGGATGAGATAGTGAGATCATTGGCAACAAACATAAAAGGCCTAGAAACCCAAATGAGTCAAATGGCGGAACATATAGTCAAACTGGAAGCACGAGGCAGTGGCCGACTACCCCCTCAAACTGAGGTGAATCCCAAAAATGTGAGCGCTATTACAACACGAAGTGGCAAAACAGTGGAAGGACCGTCCAGTCCAATGTTAGAGATGGAAAATGAAGACAAAATGGAGGAAGAAGACACGGAGCCAAAACATGCTGAAAAAGGTAATCCTAAACCTTCTAATACTTTTAATAACCCCGTTGTTTCTCCTCCTAGGACCGAGCCACTTCCATTTCCATCAAAAATCAAGCGCCAAGCTAAGGAAGACACGGAGAGGCAAATACGAGACGTTTTCAAGAAGGTGGAGATTACAATCCCACTTGCCGATGCGATCAAGCAAATTCCTCGTTACGCCAAGTTCCTCAAGGACTTATGCACCAACAAGACAAGGTTAAAAGGAGATGAAAAGGTCCTAATGGGAGCAAACATGTTGGCTGTATTCCAAAAGAGCTTGCCACAAAAGCGGAATGACCCGGGCATATTTTTCATTCCATGCACGATTGGAGACATGCGAGTCGAGCGAGCCATGCTAGATTTGTGGGCGTCAATAAATGTTATGCCACGCACCATTTTCGATTGTTTAAAGGCTGGGCCGTTAAAGAAAACAGGAGTGGTAATCTAACTTGCCGATCGAAGCACGGCCTACCCTGATGGTGTTATTGAAGATGTTCTCGTAAAAGTGGACGAGTTGATTTCTCCAGCCGATTTCTATGTGTTGAGCATGAACGAGTCTGCATCAAAATCACCACCCATCCTACTGGGGCGACCGTTTCTGAACACTGCTCAAACAAAAATCGACGTTACTCGAGGCACTCTAACAATGGAATTCGACGGTCACATTTGTCAATTTAATATTTTTGATGCTATGAAATTTCCTGACTGCGATAACTCTGTCTTTGCACTTGATTGTTTTGACTCTCTAGCACAGGAATTTCTAGAAATGCACAAATAAGACGAGCTCGAGACGGCGATCACACGAAGTTTGGGGGAGGACTCGTTACTTTTGAGTTACCCTCTAACTGAGCCAACATGGGAGGATGACGTACAAGAGATAATGTCGACCTTGAACACACTTAGTTCAAAACCTAGAGTGGAGGATGTGAATTTCATCGAACTCCCCAAATCACACGAGAAAGCCGTACCATCTATAATCAAGGCACCGGAGCTCGAATTCAAAGCCCTACCGGAACACTTGAAGTACATTTTCCTGGGAGATAATGAAACAATGCCTGTAATTATTTCATCACGATTAGACAACATCCAAGAGGCATCGCTGCGGCAAGTACTCAAGAATAAAAAGCAAGCAATCGGGTGGACCATAGCAGACCTGCGAGGAATCAGTCCTTCCATGTGTATGCACCGAATTTTGCTCGAGGAGAGTGTTGCACCATCTAGGTAGCCACAAAGGCGATTGAATCCACCGATGATGGAGGTGGTAAAGAAGGAAATTCTGAAGCTGTTGGATGTAGCAGTGATTTACCCAATTTCTGATAGTCGGTGGGTGAGCCCGACTCAAGTCGTTCCAAAGAAGTCGGGTGTAACAGTTCTCGAAAATCAAGAAGGCGAATTGGTTCAAACTGGTTGGCGAGTTTGTATTGATTATCGTAAGCTAAACGCCATGACTCGCAAGGACCATTTTCCTCTTCCGTTCCTTGACCAAATGATTGAGAGATTGGCGGGCTACTCATACTACTGTTTTTTGGATGGTTACTCGGGATATTTTCAAATTCCTATAGCACCCGAGGATCAAGAGAAGACTACCTTCACATGCCCTTTCAGCACGTTTGCCTATCGCCGCATGCCATTTGGACTTTGCAATTCACCAGCCACATTCCAACGATGTATGGTAAGTATCTTTTCGGAATACGTTGGCGAGATTATAGAGGTTTTTATGGATGATTTTAGCGTTTATGGCAATTCTTTTGAGGTATGTCTTGAGAACTTATCTTTGATTTTGAAACGTTGTGTCGACACTAATCTTGTACTAAATTGGGAAAAATGTCATTTTATGGTGGAACAAGGTATAGTTCTAGGGCACATTGTCTCGTTGAAAGGAATTGAAGTCGATAAATCTAAGATTGATACCATAGCTGCGTTGCCTTACCCCGCCAATGTGCGGGAAACTCGTTCTTTTCTTGTCCATGCAGGATTTTATAGGAGATTTATCAAGGAATCTTTGAAGATCGCATCGCCACTTTGTAGGCTCTTGCAAAATGATGTGGAGTTCAAGATTGATGATGGATGCAAGAAGTCCTTTGACACACTGAAGGAGCGGCTGACCACCTCTTCAGTTATCCAACCACAAAGATGAGACCTACCATTCGAGATAATGTGCGATGCGAGTGACTATGCTGTGGGATCCGTGCTAGGGCAGAGGGTGAACAAAGCAACCCATGTGATCTACTATGCATCGAGGACCTTGAACCCTGCCCAAGAAAATCATACTACCACGGAGAAGGAGCTTCTAGATGTTATTTTTGCTCTTGAGAAGTTCTGTTCATACATCATTGGATCAAAGGTGGTGGTTTTTAGTGATCACGCGGCCCTCCGACATCTAATTACAAAGAAGGAGATGAAGCCACGACTCATACGGTGGATTTTACCACTCCAAGAATTTGATTTGGAAATCAAAGACAAAAATGGAGCCGAGAATACCGTGGCCGATCACCTTAGTAGATTAGTGCACGTGGAAGATGAGCTACAACTTTATGAGAGATTTCCGGATGAGCAGATACTTGCATTTGAACACGTGGATCCATGGTATGCCGACTTGGTAAGTCTTCTAGTTGCTCGTGTGTTTCCAACAGGACTGACGAAAGCAAGGAGGGACAAGCTGAGGAGTGATGCGAAGTATTATGTATAGGACGATCCGTACCTTTGGAGGCATTGTGTTGATCAAGTCATTCGAAGGTGTGTTCCCGAGTCGGAGTTCCACGCTATTCTTTCATTTTGCCATTCTCATGCATGTGGAGGACATTTTGGATCGAAGAGAACTGCACACAAGGTACTTGATAGTGGTTTTTATTGGCCATCCCTATTTTGAGATGCGTATGAATTTTGTAAGTCATGTGATAATTGTCAACGTACGGGGAACCTTTCACAGAGAAGCCATATGCCCCAAGTTCCCATAATGGTTTGTGAAATTTCTGATGTGTGGGGCATTGATTCAAGCTTTTGTGTTGCCTACTTATGAAAATTTGTCAAAAGATCAACAGCTTGCCCGCAAGAGAACGGGGCCGCGCGTAGTTTGGCAACTTGACTCGAGTCGTCTCTCGAGGAACATACAATCGGAGTTCTTAAATAGTTTGTTCAATTCAATATCACATACATGGGGGGGGTTGATTGTTTTGATTATCTAGAAATTTAAAACACATAAACTATAATTAAAAC
>BMAC01001134.1:44031-57418 GCA_014905375.1 Phtheirospermum japonicum
AGGGATCCTCGCATTTAATGTTGGCAGATGAACAGTACCCTAGGCGGTGAGCTGGAACGTCAACCGCCCTAGAGTAGGGCTAACGTGGCAGTACTGGGGAGGGCGTGAAAATATGGTAATGGCTTTGGGAAATGAACCGACACCATTAGCGCCTGTAATTAGGCTTCAAGCGGATTTCTTGGGATCCGTGCAAAGCACAGGTAATAAACATGTGGGTCCTCATTTATGACGAACACCCCTGGGGTATAACAGTTCTACCCCCAATACCTGTAGGGGGGAGGAGTTGATGGGGCAATAGATCGATCAGACCTGATTTGGGGTAGATCTGATTTGGAGATCTGGAGTAATGTGAATAAAACAAGACCGGCTTGGCCTGAGCAAAGGTTTGGCTAGGCCTGTTGGGAAAATAGGACATCAGGAATGATGGGTACAGCTCTTCTTTTCTCCTGAGCTGATAAAAGTGCTCTACCAGAAGATACTTGACTAGAGCCAAGCTCGGTATTGATACTGAGGTGATACAAAGGAAAGAAAAAAGGAAGACCTGGAATGGGGAAGACCTGTTTTCCGGACTCCCAATAAAGAGACAAGTGGGACCACTTGTCAGAATTGGTTGCGTAACGGCCCGTGATTCTCGGCACTTGCTCCTGAGATCCCGGATGGGGTCCCCATTAGGAGAAACTATAAGTATCTCAACCACAAGGATTAGAGAGGTACGTCATTCTTGGAGCATTACTTCTTATTTTCTGGAAAACACCTCAAACGCTTACTGACTTAAGCATCGGAGAGGTTTCCACCGGAAAATCACCGGTGGTCCTTTCTAACTTGTGTTTGTGGTGCAGATCAGGCGGGTGTTCCAAGTTCCAGGTGTTCTTAACGTGGGCCACTTTTTGGGTCGAAACAGTCGGGTTGGCACTATCTCACCCTTTGCGTTTTCGGCGATGGTGATACCTCCTTTCTTTGGAACCACATGGATTGGGCTCACCCATTTGCTGTCGGAGATGGCGAAAATGATTCCTTCGTCTTTAAGCTTAAAAACTTCTTTTTTAACCACCTCATAAAGCGTTGGCGTCATTCTTCATTGACTGTCCCTCACAGGCCTGGCATCGGGTTCCATTTTGATTCTATGCATGCAAGTCACGGGGCTTATTCCTTTGATGTCGCTGATGCTCCATCCTATTGCCTCCTTGTGGTTGCTTAACACCGCAACTAATTCCTTCTCCTCGTGCTCRGACAAGGCTGAGTATATGATGACTGGTTTCGTTTCGTTGGGCTCGAGGAAAACATACTTCAAGTGGCTCGGTAGCAGCTTTAACTCTATCTTTGGACCAAGTTCGGGTGCAGTGGATATTTCACACAATTCTTCATCAAAATCGTCAATCTCTTCATGGTCTTCGTCAGTCTCATTCAAATCTATCTCTAAATTCTCGGCCACCCTGTTCAAAAATTCTGTGTCGTCCTCGACGCTTAACTCATCTAGCACGGTGATCCCCTTTAGCTCGTGAATACAAGAGGCAATCGGGTCCACAAACGAGAAATCTTCATTCATGTATGGCAAAGGAGTGTTGTGGATATCTTTCAGCGAAAATGTGATTGTCTCCCCCATCACGGACAAGGTCATCCTCCCTTTGTGTACGTCAATCAGTGTACGAGAAGTGGACATAAATGGTCGACCAAGCAAAATAGTGTGTTCAGTGCCCTCCTTCGGAACCTCGCCGACATCTAGTATGACGAAATCGACTGGAATCACAAGCTCGCTAACTTGAACTAGAACATCCTCGACTATGCCAAGTGGTTGTCTAATTGATCGGTCCGCCAATTATAGCCGCATCGTCGTTGGTCTCATTGTCCCTAAATCGAATTCCTTATAAAGGGAATAAGGCATCAAATTGATTCCTGCTCCAAGGTCAAGCATGCCTCGTGCTGTCTGTCCATTTCCCAAGGTGATGGTTATTCAGAAGCTTCTGGGGTCTCTTTCCTTTTTGGGTAGAGGCCATTTGCATATGGCGCTCACCTCCTTTGTTAACTTAACTTGCTGAAGTGTCTCGAGACGTCGTTACCTCACGACTAATTCCTTGAAAAATTTCATGTACGCGGGCATCGTCTTGATTACGTCTAATAGAGGAAGATTAATGTTGGCGTTTTTGAGCAGATTATAAAGTTCCATGAACTTTTTATTCTCTTTTGCTGGGCGTAGGTGACTTGGGAAAGGAACCTTGTCTTGAATAGTGATTGGCGATGCCTTCGGAGGCTTGGTGGAATCGTCATTTGTTACTGGAGAGGGTACTTGATTCGGGGACTTCCCTTTTAACGAAACCAGGAATGTACGGATTCGGTGACTTATGCATTTGGTCAACCGATTTAGGGTCATTGTTCGTGGGCAGCCCCTCATTTGCAACTTCAGTGTCTCCTTCGTTCTTTTCTTCAACCCCATTATCTATTGTCTTCCCGCTTCGTAGAATATGAACCACGGAAGCTTGCTCGGGTTGGTTCGGAAACTTCCCCTTTTCATTTTTGTGTTTGGCCATGAATGTTTCCATTTCCCCATTATTTTCTCCAAGTTCTTCACGCTCTTAGACAGGTCATCCAAGACCTCTCCTTGCTTATTCACTTGCGTGGTCAGACTGGTCAATCCATCCCTGTTTCTCAGTGTCTCGGTGACTTGGTTCTATTGCCAAATTAGCAGTTGATCATTTGGCTGTATACGAACTGGTGTCGGACCCGCTGGTAGTGATTTTCTCGGTGGAGGTTGTGTTGATTTATTTTGTGCTGGGGTGTAATGTGGATTCTCAGGGCCCCATTTCAAGTAAGGAGAGTTACGATTTGCATTAAATTTGGGATTCGTCTGAGGCCTGTGCTCATAGGTTGGGAGATCTATGTTGCGTAATTGGTCTTTGATGGCGTGTGCTTCAGCGTCGGTATCCTCATAATACCCCATTGTGCATGAATCCCCCGAATGCCCTTGCTCTCCACAACGGTTACATACCTCGAAGGTCTCGTTACTTGGCACCCCAGTTACCTCGTTAACCCTTATCTTCCGTGGTCGAGAGCTCGTTTGCCTCGACTTTTCACTCATTCTTTCAAATAGATGATTCGCACCCGTCGCTGTCAAATTCCCAAAATCTCCTCCAGCAGCCACCTCTACGTTATTCTTATAAGAATCTATAAGTCCCTCGTAGAAGAGTTAATTCACCATTCCCGGATAGTTGTGATGATGGGGGCAAGCTTGCAACAAAGATTTGAAACGTTCCCATGCCTCGTGAAATAGCTCCCCGTCTTGCTGGACAAAGTTGGCTATTTGTCTCCTTATGTGGCCCGTCGTCTGAGCTGAGTAGTACTGATTAATAAATTTGTCGCTCACCATGGGCCAGTCGACCAGAGATCTCGGTTCCAGTGATAGTAGCCAAGACTCGGCTTTATCTTTCATGCAACTCGGAAAACACACCATTTGAAGGTCTTCGTGATGAAGTCCCGGGGACGGAATCCTACTAGCTTCGGCATAGAACTCCTTAAGGAATGTCAGTGGGTCTTCGTTGGCGAGACCGTGAAATATTGGGAGGTTGTTGATGATATGAGGTTTCAACTCGAAGTCTCTCGCAGTTCTACCCAACAGAATTGCTGAACTATAGGGACCCACTTGAGGGGTCGTGAACTCTCTTTGTCTTGGTTCGCGTGCCTCCCGTTGGTGTCTTTCTTGGTTATTTCGCCTCGTGTATTCGTCTCTCTCATGGTACCCGTCATACGCGAGCCACTCATTGACTCGTTCGTTGCCATGGTACGATCTCTCGGAATAGTCATCCGGAACATTGCGGTAGCAATTATCTCCTCTTCTTTGGCCGTCATTCTAGTCTATTACGTTTTATTGAATATTCTGCAAGTACGCTTGAGGTTGAACTGGTCCGTTGGGACGAGTTGGCTCACTCCCGTACCCATTTCTCTGTTGCACTGGTGGATGCCTTTGTGGCAGATCGTCCTCGTTGTTGTGGGCTTGGTTGTCTAGTCGCAACATCGTTCCCGGAACAGGATCACAAATAAAATCAGTCGTGGCTGACGATTCACTTGTGGATGAATGAGGTGGTCTCACTTGGTTAGGACGATGAACGTTGTCGATGAATGGTGCGAGGTCGAGCCTAAGCGATCTACGACCTTGCATGAACTCAACAACAAATCAAACATATCGACTAGAGAAAGTAATTATACAAATAAACGACTAAAATAAAAATAAAAATGAACAAGCATATTTTTGAAAACCTTTGTATATTCCCTAGCAACGGTGCCAAGATTTTGATTGAAGCTTTTGTGTTGCCTACTTATGAAAATTTGTCAAAAGATCAATAGCTTGCCCGCAAGAGAACGGGGTCGTGCGTAGTTTGGCAACTTGACTCGAGTCGTCTCTCGAGGAACATACAATCGGAGTTCTCAAATAGTTTGTTCAATTCAATATCACATACATGGGGGGGGGGTTGATTGTTTTGATTATCTAGAAATTTAAAACACATGAACTATAATTAAAACTAAGTATTCTACTTCAGCAACTCAAACATATAAACTAGAGAAATTATTCTAAGAACTCAAGCAAGATTAACTAGCATAAAATCAAGCAATTATCAAGAACGCAATACTGACGAAACGAATTAAGTAATCAATAATAAAAGACAAGAATTAATTAAACTAAAGATTACGAATTCAATACCAAAAGTATCTAGGATTCTAAGCATGGACAAATTCAAAAGAAATTATTGAAAAACAACTACTTAATTGTATAAATTAAACTACGAAAACGAATAAAAGGTTTAGAGTACTTATTAAACTAGAAAGCGTAGTAAATTCTCTAGCTAATCCGGAGAGGCGGTTGATCTCGGTCGAAGAACGGATCACGAACGGATGGTTGAAGCTTGGCGATCCTCGAATCTTCGATCTTGATCAATTGTTGTTATCGGGATTTGGACGGTGTTGTTCTCTAGCCAAAAGATCAAATATTCAGAGTATGGGTGATAGGTCTCTCTTTGGGGCGGACTTTGAAGGGTTTATAAAGATTTCCCTTGACTTGGAGCATAAGAAACCCTAAAATCCCGATTTTGGGCCGTCGCGTCGATGGTGCGTCAACTGACGCGTGCTGGTGCTCGGCGTCGGTGCGTCCAGAGCGTGCGCGTCGGCTGGGCGGGTGCGTCGACTGGATGGGTCGACATCGACGCTTCAGCAAGTTGCATCGACGGTGCGTCGACATCGATGCTTCAGCAATTTGCATCGACATCGGTGCGTTGACATCGACGCTTCAGCAGGTTGCGTCGATGTTGCGTCGACACTGCGTCGACTGACGCGGATCATGGCTCGCATCGACGGAGCATCGACGGTCGCATCAGTCATGCGACTGTGCGTCTGCCTCCGTCTCTCTTTATCTTTTGCTACTCGTTTCGCCGGAAAGCTCGTTCTCCTATTCTAGAACATCGAACTTTGTCTATTACGCGCTAAACTCTTCCGGTTACTTAGCTATAAGGTGAAAATAATGAAATATCACCTATTTGTATCAATTACGATTAAAATATGGTAAAATAAGCCAGAACTATAAAAATACGGAATTATGCTTAAATCGTCCAACTTATACCAAAAACAAACTAAAATACTACTGAAAATAAGGACAAATACGTGCTAATCAGGCATCGACTTTATGGGACCCTTCCCAAATTCCTTCAAAAATGTTTATATTTTGCTTGCGGTGGATTATGTCTCCAAGTGGGTGGAAGCGAAAGCCACCTCAACTAATGACTCGAAGGTTGTCGCACGTTTCATTAAATTTCGGATCTTCTCAAGGTTCGGAATCCCTCGAGCTATGATAAGCGATCGTGGCACCCACTATTGTAACAAGACAGTGGAGGCATTGCTCCGAAAATATGGTGTTGCCCGTAGGCTCTCTACAGCCTATCATCCACAAACGAATGGGCAGACCGAGGCTTCAAATCGAGAGATCAAGTTCATTTTGGAGAAGACCGTCAAAGTAAACCGCAAGGATTGGAGCATCAAGCTGAAGGATGCATTGTGGGCGTATCGCACGGCGTATAAGACACCAAGTGGGATGTCGCTGTATCGCCTCATTTTTGGGAAGCCATGTCACTTGCTAGTGGAGCTCCAACACAAGTCGTTTTGGGCCGTGCAGAATGCAACTTTGATTTTGATGGAGCCGGTGCGATAAGGAAGTTTCAACTACGAGAATTGGAGGAAATCCGGAACGAAGCGTTTGAAAATTCGCTAATTTATAAAGAGAAGACGAAGGCGTTCCATGACTTGAAGATTTCAAGGAAAGAGTTCGTAGGGGGCTAAAAAGTGCTACTTTTTCATTCTCGCCTTAAGCTATTTCCCAGTAAGTTGCGTTCAAGGTGGGTTGGACCGTTTGTTGTCACCCACGTATTCCCGCATGGTGCGGTGGAGATTTTTAGCCCAAAGACGAACAAGACGTTCAAGGTGAACGGAAACCAACTCAAACCGTATTATGAAGGGTTTCGCTCTGTTGATGAGGAACGAATGGAGTTGGAAGCGCCACCTACGACTTGATTAAGGGAATAAGTCGAGCCAACGACTTTAAACAAAAGTGCTTGTTGGGAGGCAACCCAATGTTTACTCGTTTTATTTTCTATTTTTTTATTTTTTTTTATTTTTCATGCAGTTTTGGAGGCGATGACTTGTTTTGGATGTGTGGGCCACTTTTCAAAGGACCGAGCATCATAATTAATAGGACCAAGACCCCTAGACATTTCCCCGGGTGATTTCTTTTCCTACTCTTTCCTCATAATATTTATGATGTGCTTGTTCTTATTTTGTATTCGCTTGAGGACAAGCTAATGTTTAAGTTTGGGGAGTGAGTTTGAGGCTATTTAGAGATCATTTGTGCTAAATTGATAAAATTTTGAAATTTTTGAAAAATCCCGGAGGTTTGGAAAGAATTTGATTAAAAGTACTTGCTTGAATTGCCTTGATGAACTATGTTTCGGGTAAAGTCTTTAGTCGTCATTTGATTTAGAGATCAAAGGTACGCATGTTAGTGCTTTTGTGATTCATATGTGGGGCGTCAATTCTAGATTATTACGTTGTTGATGTGTACTTGTAGTTGCCGTACTTAATATGAGTTTGTGTGGGGCCTTGAAGTTGGCGGTTGCGTGATGATATCTCGTTAGTAGAAACAGAAGTCAAATAAAGTCCAGTTGGGGTATACCGGCATGGTGAAAGCAGAAAATTGAAAAATCAAAAAGAATTGAGGTGCCAAAACAGCTGCCTACCCATATTTATCAAGTGCATTCGCTTACAAATTCCAAAGAGCGAAGTCCGACGAAGATGCTAGTAGCTCAACAATTCATGCACGTGCTCAAAAGGCGCATCACACTATCAAATTCTCAAAACATGGCGGAGGTGAACTCAACAAATCAAACACCCAACCAAGACAATCCTTCTATCCAGCGCCTTATCATCATTATGAAGTCAAGGACGGTAGTGCGGAGCTGCGGGCCTCAATTGAAAAAACAAAAATAAATAAATAAATGGGAGAGGACGAGATATCTGATCGTAACCAATAATGGATAGAGTCAAACCATTGAGTAACGAGGTGGCACCATAGTGCATTGACGTGACGTGTATAAAAAGGGGTTGCCAAGCTACTGGGATCACCTAGGCCAATACATGAAACGTCTAAGATTTCTAAAAATATAGTGGTGTTTAGAGTCCGAATAAATTCGCTTGGCTAATTTGAGTGAGTTACTTATATTATGTTTGTCTTATGCTTTAATTCTTCATATTGCTTGAGGACAAGCAAGGTTTAAGCTGGGGGATTTGATAAGAGAGAAATTACACACTAATTGACGGTTTAATTCCGGTGATTTTATGTGCTTAATATTATCATATATGCTTATTTCTCGCATAATTGTTATTATGAGCAATCAAGCACCAATCGTATATTTCTTCTCTATTTTGCAGTATTTGGTGCTATATTTATCGAAGGATGTCTCACAAGGAAGTAGAGAAACGAGGATTGACGAATTGACGAGAGAAAAATCAAGAATCAGGATGTTGCGTCAATGCCGAGGATGGCTCGAGTCAGACAACGCGATGTGCGGTGTTGCGCTGGCTGTGCGCGCGTCAGTCGACGCCATGTCGATGGAACTTTCTGAAGCGTCGATTGGAAGGGCATCAATCGACGCAATGTCGACGCTCAATCTCTGAAGCGTCGATTGAAAGGGCGTCAGTCAACGCAATGTCGATGCTCATGCTCTGAAGCTTAGATTGGAAGGGCGTCAGTCGACGCAATGTCGATGCTCATGCTCTGAAGCATCGATTGGAAGGGCGTCAGTCGATGCCCATGCAGGACGACGTGGGCGGGTTATGCGCGTCGACGCCGATGCCGACTCGGCCGAGTTATTTTTGGAAGAAAACTTGCACGGAAAGAAAAAGGATTCCTATATAAACCCGACCCTATTTCGTCCCAGAGGAAGATACAACATATCCTAGGGTTCTAAGGAGGTCCATAGAGGTTCCAATTCATCCCAAATCATCCAAACGCAAGAGAACTTGAAGATTGACGTTCCAAGACGCAAGATTCAAGTTCAACACATCGTCTCTCCTATTTTATCAAGGATTATGTTTGTTTATCTGAACCTTTTTTTTAATTTCTTAACTCCATGAGTGAGTAAACTTATTATCTAGTTCTAGGGATGTTGAAACCCTCGTGAAACTATGTTTAATTGATTTATGCAATATTGTTTTTCGTTCATCATATGCGATTGTTTGTGTTGTTCTGTTTTCAATTTATGATTGCTTAATTCTTAATTTGGCTTGATCACCTAGATTAGGGATTGGTTATCTATTGCTAGAAATAGGATTGCTTCCCGTGTAATTGTCGTAATTACTATTTCTCCAAAGCAATTAATGATTGTAAATCGTTAGGGACAACACAACATAGGTTGAATAAACCGAGCTTATGTGTTTATTGTCTAGATTAGTCTATTTGCCTAATTATTAATGTTGTTGTTGGGTTGAACCTAGAGAGCTTATTCTAGGTTATTCAATAATTAGAATCAATTAATGAGCTTATTTTAATTGAGTACACAGTAAGGGTAAATTCGAGTAGCAGAGCTTATTGCTACTTGGGGTTCTTAGTCTCATGTGATGAATGGATTATGATATTGTGGTTGGTTAAATGAGTGAATCGAGGGTGGAAACTGAACTAGAACTAGGCCTTTATTATTATTGAATCCTTCGTTAATTATTTTCTTGCTAGTTTAATTGCTTGTTTATTTTATTAGTTAATTTAATTCATAATTCCTACCCCCAATTATTTATTTAAATAAAATACGAATCATCACAATCTAACCACACTCCTCATGGGTTCGACCCTTACTTATCGCTACTACTAGTTAGTGGAGAGAAGCTGGGGAAAATAAATATTTAATTTGACGCTTGACGACGGGCGATCATTGTTGATGGGAAAGAAACCGAACTTGAGCTATTTTCATATTTTTGGATGTATTTGTTATGTTCTCAATGACAGAAATCATCTAGCTAAACTAGACTCAAAAAGTGACAAGTGCATTTTCATGGGTTATTCCCAAAACAGTCATGCATATAGGTTGTTTAACCTTAGAACTAGAAGCATGTTTGAGTCAGTTAATGTCAAGTTCGACGATCTAACGAGTGCAGTCAAACCTACCGAGGATAATGATCTTGTTTATGATCAAAATACTCAAGAAAATATCACTCCTCCTTCAGATGATAGTGCAGGCATTGAGAACAGAGATGCAGGTGCTGAACTCAGAGATTTGAGTGATGTTGGTACCAATGTTGATACTGGGATACCAACATCAGAACCAAAATCAAGCTAAGTCACAGAAGCTGATTCTGAATCAGAAGAAGAAGATCCAGCTGATCCCATTGATCTTCATCAGAGGGATATTCCATCTAGAATCCAGAAAAACCACCCCGTGGGCCAAATTATCGGTGATTTAGACGAAAGGAGTACAAGACGGAGACAGATTAACTTCAAGGAGATGGTCAGGTGTGTGTGTCTATCTACAAATTGTTCTAAGATTCGTGAGTCTTTGTACCATTCTAAAATAGAGCCCAAGCGAGTGGAGGATGCGCTCAAGGATGAGTTCTGAATTCGGGCAATGCAAGAAGAGCTGGAACAGTTCGCCAAAAATGACGTTTGGGATTTGGTTCCACGACTAGAAAATTCCCACGTGACGGGAACCAAGTGTATATTCAAGAACAAGACTGATGAAGCAGACAACATTGTGAGGAACAAAGCTCGACTTGTTGCACAAGGGTATACGCAAATTGAAGGAATTGATTTTGATGAAACTTTTATCCCTGTTGCGCGCATTGAGTTGGTAAGGCTTTTGATTTCTGTTGCTTGTTATATGAAAATCTCATTGCATCAAATGGACATTAAGAGTGCTTTTTTAAATGGAGTCTTAAGTGAAGAAGTGTATGTTGAGCAGCCTAAAGGATTTGTGGATCCTCAAAAACCAAATTTTGTTTTAAAATTGAAAAAGGCTCTCTATGGTTTAAAACAAGCTCTTAGAGCTTGGTATGAAAGGCTAACTCAACATTTGCTTTATTTGAACTTTAGACGAGGGGAAGTTGATAAAACTTTGTTCCTTCTTAAATCCAATAAGCACACCTTAATCGTCCAAATTTATGTGGATGATATTATTTTTGGATCCACTAACGAGCAGATGGTCAAGGAGTTTGTTACTCGAATGTCCGATACATTCGAGATGAGCATGGAAGGTAACCTCTCATACTTTCTTGGTTTATAAATCAAACAGCTTGATGATGGTATTTTCCTTTCCCAGGCTAAATATGCTAAGAACTTAGTTAAAAAGTTTGGTTTTAGAAAGTGAAACTCACAAGAAAACGCCACTGGGAAAAACTGTGAAGCTGTCGAGAGACGATGTTGGTAAGGGTGTTGATAACACCATGTATAGAAGTATGATAGGGAGTTTGTTGTATTTGACAGCAAGTAGACCAGATATTATGTATAGTGTGTGCTTATGTGCTAGATATCAGTCTAATCCAAAAGAGTCACACTTAAAAGCAGTTAAAAGAATAATTAGGTATATTGCTGGTACAACTGAACTAGGTGTGTGGTACACAAAAGATACGGGTAACTGAACTTGTAGGGTACACTGATTCGGATTGGGCTGGAGATGTGGAGTAGATAGGAAGAGATACTACTGGATTTGTTTTTTGCTTGTAACCAAGAGATTAAATTGTTACCCAGAAAAAAACACCCCCCAGTAGTACTCTTTCTATCTACCACATCTCCAGCCCAATCCGAATCAGTGTACCCTACAAGTTCAGTACCAGTATCTTTTGTGTACCACACACCTAGTTCAGTTGTACCAGCAATATACCTAATTATTCTTTTAACTGCTTTTAAGTGTGACTCTTTTGGATTAGACTGATATCTAGCACATAAGCACACACTATACATAATATCTGGTCTACTTGCTGTCAAATACAACAAACTCCCTATCATACTTCTATACATGGTGTTATCAACACCCTTACCAACATCGTCTCTCGACAGCTTCACAGTTTTTCCCAGTGGCGTTTTCTTGTGAGTTTCACTTTCTAAACCAAACTTTTTAACTAAGTTCTTAGCATATTTAGCCTGGAAAGGAAAATACCGTCATCAAGCTGTTTGATTTGTAAACCAAGAAAGTATGAGAGGTTACCTTCCATGCTCATCTCGAATGTATCGGACATCCGAGTAACAAACTCCTTGACCATCTGCTCGTTAGTGGATCCAAAAATAATATCATCCACATAAATTTGGACGATTAAGATGTGCTTATTGGATTTAAGAAGGAACAAAGTTTTATCAACTTCCCCTCGTCTAAAGTTCAAATAAAGCAAATGTTGAGTTAGCCTTTCATACCAAGCTCTTGGAGCTTGTTTTAAACCATAAAGAGCCTTTTTCAGTTTTAAAACAAAATTTGGTTTTTGAGGATCCACAAATCCTTTAGGCTGCTCAACATACACTTCTTCACTTAAGACTCCATTTAAAAAAGCACTCTTAATGTCCATTTGATGCAATGAAAATCTTCATATAACAAGCAACAGAAAGCAAAAGCCTTACCGACTCAATGCGGGCAACAGGGGCAAAAGTTTCATCAAAATCGATTCCTTCAATTTGCGTATACCCTTGTGCAACCAGTCGAGCTTTGTTCCTCACAATGTTGCCAGCCTCATCAGTCTTGTTCTTGAATATCACTTTGTTCCCGTCACGTGGGAATTTTCTGGTCGTGGCACTAAATCCCAAACGTCGTTTTTGGCGAAACTGGTCCAGCTCTTCTTGCATTGCCCGAATCCAGAACTCATCCTTGAGCGCATCCTCCACTCGCTTGGGCTCTATTTTAGAAAGGTACAAATACAAAGATTCACGAATCTTAGAACAATTTGTAGACAGACATACGTACCTGACCATCTCCTTGAAATTAATCTGTCTCCGTCTTGTACTCCTTTCATCTAAATCACCGATAATTTGGCCCACGGGGTGGTTTTTCTGGATTCTGGATGGAATATCCCTCTGATGAAGATCAATGGGATCAGCTGGATCTTCTTCTTCTGAATCAGAATCTGATTCTGCGACTTGGCTCGATGTTGGTTCTGATGTTGGTATCCCAGTATCAACATTGGTATCAACATCACTCAATTCTCTGGGTTCAGCACCTGCATCTCTGTTCTCAATACCTGCACTATCATCTGAAGGAGAAGTGACATTTCCTTGAGGATTTTGATCATAAACCAGATCATTATCCTCGGTAGGTTTGACTGCACTCGTTAGATCGTCGAACTTGACATTAACTGACTCAAACATGCTTCTAGTTCTAAGGTTAAACAACCTATATGCATGACTGATTTTGGGAATAACCCATGAAAATGCACTTATCACTTTTTGAGTCTAGTTTAGCTAGATGATTTCTGTCATTGAGAACATAACAAATACATCCAAACACATGAAAATAGCTCAAGTTCGGTTTCTTACCCATCAACAACTCATAGGGAGTAGCACATGAACCTGGTCTAAAATAAGCCCTATTTGTAATATGACATGCAGTGTTCATTGCTTCAGCCCAAAAATGTTTTGCAATGCCATTAGAAATGAGCATAGTTCTAGTCATCTCAGCAAGAGTCCCTATTCTTACGTTCGGCTATGCCATTTTGTTGTGGAGTAATAGGTGAAGAAAATTCATGACTTATGCCCTCAGAAGTGCAGTATTTAGAGAAAGATGCATTTTCAAACTCTTTTCCGTGATCAGTTCTAATCCTACCAATGTTCACATTAAACCTTACACACAGCTTCTTTGCAAGTTTTTTGAAAGCCTCAAAAGTTTCAGAT
>BMAC01001134.1:74004-93389 GCA_014905375.1 Phtheirospermum japonicum
AGAGCTCCGGCGGGGCAGGTGGCGTAGGCCGCGGCGGCTTCGGGCAACAGCAACAGCAGTGGTCCTCTCCGTGGCAGCAGCAGTGGTCCCCAAGGTGGGGTGGGTTAGGGTTGGGGTTTTCTCGGCCCGCCATCATGTTGGGTTGGCCCGCCCCGCCCCGCCAAATAGTGGATTATGACGGGTTATGGGCTGGCCCGCCCCGCCAACCCATTTTGACAGCTCTAGATGTGATAGCCAAGGGGACCTTTATCCACTCACTACCACTCTTTCAAGTATTTCTCCATCAACCTTCACAGCCTTAGCTTCATCTATTTGGCATGATCGGTTGGGACATCCAGGATCTTCTATTTTAAAGACTCTTAGTAATAATAAACACATTGAATGTACTCACTCTCCTAGTTCTAGTGTTTTCCATTCTTGTGTACTCGAAAAACATATTAAGTTACCATTTATTTCGTCAAGTTCTACTACTTGTATGCCTTTTGATATTGTTCATAGTGATTTATGGTCATCTCCCGTTTTGAGTTCATCGGGTCATCGTTATTATATGCTTGTGTTGGATGATTATTCTAAGTTTTTATGGACATTCCTTTAGCCAAAAAATCGGATATTTTTAATAAAATCTTAGCTTTCCAAGCACATATTCGTACCCAATTTGATCGACCTATAAAGACTTTTCAATGTGATAATGGGAGGGAATATGATAATGGGCCATTTTGGGCATTGTGTGAATCTAATGGCATGTCTTTTCGACTTTCATGTCCACATACATCATCACAAAATGGAAAGGCCGAGAGAAAAATTAGATCATTGAACAATATAATTCGCACTCTTCTTGCTCATGCCTCTTTACCTCCGTCTTTTTGGCATCATGCTTTGCAAATGGCAACTTATCTCCATAATATTCTTCCGAGTAAATTACTAGAGTACAAATCTCCTCTCCAAGTTCTTTATCAAAAGGAACCGGCTTACTCTCACTTACGTGTCTTTGGGTGCTTATGTTATCCCTTATTCCCTTCAACTACTATTAATAAGCTCCAACCTCGATCTACACCTTGTGTATTTTTGGGATTTCCACCGAATCATAGGGGATATACGTGTTATGATTTATCTTCTCGTAAAATCATAATAAGTCGACATGTTGTGTTTGATGAAAATGTGTTTCCTTTTGCTAACTTACATACTCCTAATTCGCATACTTATGACTTCTTAGATAATGGTCTTAGTTCCTATACTATTCACCATTGGCAATCTGCTGGACAATCCAATTCGGAGACTCATCCAGCCCAACCGCAAGTCATACCAGACCCTTTATGCCGAGTTGGGCCGCAAACCACTGATCCACCTAGCAGCCCACCTCAGCATTCTACTCCTTCTCTTACACAAAGCCGGATTGGGCCTACTCCTACTTCCACTCCGGTCAGCCCAGTTCCGCACACTCCTCCCTCTCTAACCCAGAACCGGGTTGGGCCGCATCTTCCTACTCCTCCTGGCAGCCCATTTCGGCATACACCTCCCACATCCCCCTTGGGAGCTACCCACTCAATCAGCCCACGTGCTCCTAGCCCACAAATTCACATGCCACAGCCACTCCCCCCTCCTTCTATTGTCACACGAAGCAAAAATGGAATTGTTAAACCAAACCCGAAATATAAAAATTTCAATACTATGGTGTCTACTGTTACGAAGTCTCCTTTACCTCGTAACCCCGTTTCTGCTTTACGTGACCCGAATTGGAAATTGGCTATGGATGATGAATTTAATGCTTTTATTAAAAATAAGACGTGGGAGTTGGTGCCCCGTCCACCTGATGTTAATGTTATTCGGTCTATGTGGATTTTTACTCATAAGGTGAAATCTGACGGTTCTTTTGAGAGTCATAAAGCCCGTCTTGTAGGTGATGGCAAAACACAACAGGTTGGCATTGATTGTGGGGAAACTTTTAGTCCGGTGGTCAAACCGGCTACTATCCGTACTGTGCTTAGCTTGGCTTTATCCAAAGCTTGGCACATTCATCAGCTTGATGTCAAGAATGCTTTTMTGCATGGTGAACTTAATGAGACAGTATATATGCATCAACCTCTTAGTTTCCGTGATCAGACTCATCCTGATTATGTATGTTTATTACGGAGATCGTTATATGGTCTTAATCAGGCACCCAGAGCTTGGTATAGGCGGTTTGCAGATTTTGTTGCTTCTATTGGTTTCACTAATAGCAAGAGTGACAATTCTCTTTTTATTTATCGTGTTGGCTCAGATGTGGCTTACTTGTTACTATATGTTGATGATATTATTCTTAAAGCTTCTTCTGATGCTCTAAGGCGTTCTATTATGACCCTTCTTAGCGTAGAGTTTGCTATGAAGGACTTGGGTCCTCTTGATTATTTTCTAGGCATTACTGTGACACGACATACGGGTGGATTATTTTTATCACAATGGAAATATGCAGAGGAAATCATTGAAAGGGCAGGGATGAGTTCTTGCAAGTCTTCGGCTACTCCAGTTGAAGCCAAGCCGAAGGCTAGTACTTCAGGTTCTCCTTTTGCAGATCCGACCTTGTACCGCAGCCTTGCTGGGGCGCTGTAATATCTTACTTTTACGAGAACGGATATTTCTTATGCTGTGCAACAGGTTTGCTTACACATGCATGATCCGAAAGATACTCATATGGCTGATCTTAAGCGGATCATTCGTTACATCCAAGGTACACTTAAGCATGGCTTGCATCTTTATCCTTCATCTATTTCTACACTTATATCCTATACAAATGCTGATTGGGGTGGTTGTCCCGACACGAGACGTTCCACGTCCGGATATTGTGTATTTTTGGGTGATAACCTGATATCTTGGTCGTCAAAAAGACAACCTACTTTTTCCAAGTCTAGTGCCGAGGCAGAGTACAGGGGTGTGGCCAATGTGGTTTCTGAGTCATGTTGGCTTTGTAATTTGTTATTGGAGTTACATTGTCCAATTAAGAAGGCAACCTTGGTATATTGTGATAATGTGAGTGTTATTTACCTTTCAGGTAATCCGGTACACCATCAACGTACCAAGCATATTGAGATGGACATTCTATTCGTTCGTGAAAAGGTGGCTAGGGGTGAAGTTCGAGTCCTCCATGTTCCATCTAGGTACCAAATTGCGGACATCTTTACCAAAGGACTACCACGGATGTTATTTGAAGATTTTCGGGATAGTCTAAGCGTCCGTCCTCCTCCCGTTTTGACTAAGGGGGTGTGTTAAGATATATTAGCATAATATATCTTTAGTCTTGTAAATATTCTGTTGCCATACATATAGCGTAGAATTAGTCTTGTATTTAGCCTTTACCTAATTTGTAGCCTAATTAGCAGCTAGTGATAGGCTTATGTTTTTTGTATATATTTACTGTAATTGGGAATGAGAAGACTACGGAAAATATTTCCTTCAAAATTGAGTCTAGATTGGGTGTTTTTTTTAGGGGGAGTTTTCTAACTTAGGGGGAGTTAGTAATTTTATTTCTATTTGTGTTTGCGTCGTAGTGTTTTGTCCAGAAAGTCAAAAGGGGGAGATTGTTGAGGAATTTATTCTTGGTAATAATTCCTATTTTGTTATTTGTCTTTCTTGGTCACAAAATAAGTTAGGAAACTAGATTTAGGGGTATATTGTGTTTCCTAGTTTATGTACAAGACTTTATTAGTTTCCTAAATTGTGTTTAGAATTTGTTTTGTCTTGTTTACCAAGTTAGAATTTTAGGATTGTCTATTTTAAGACAAGAGAGAATCCTAAAACTACTTACGATTTTTATGCACGGGATATTGAAGGACAACATTGGGTGTTTTGTTTAGGGGTAGTTTTCTAACTTAGGGGGAGTTAGTAATTTTATTTCTATTTGTGTTTGCGTCGTAGTGTTTTGTCCAGAAAGGCAAAATGGGGAGATTGTTGAGGAATTTATTCTTGGTAATAATTCCTATTTTGTTATTTGTCTTTCTTGGTCAAAAAATAAGTTAGGAAACTAGATTTAGGGGAATATTGTGTTTCCTAGTTTATGTATAAGACTTTATTAGTTTCCTAAATTGTGCTTAGGATTTGTTTTGCCTTGTTTACCACGTTTAGGATTTTAGGATTGTCTATTTTAAGACAAGAGAGAATCRTAAAACTACTTACGATTTTTACGCACGGGATATTGAAGGACAACGCACAGGAACGCAAGACGCACGGCAAGGACTGAAGAACARGAAGACTACTTGGAGCCATTGATCGAGAGCGACAAGCTATTTGAAGTTGCGTGACCAACGGAGAAGAACTTGTTCAACCTAGGCYATAAGTATTTTAGTATCATGTGTTTTGATACTTTAGTTTTCATATATTACTTAATATTTTTATGTTGATCGAAAAACAAGAAAGTAATATAGTTTTCGGGTTTGTACACCCAAGTTCACAAGTACTTTTACTTGTGAACTGAATTTGTTATATCGTGTTCTTAAATTTATTTTRCGCTGCATATTTTTATTTTACTTTGGTCGATYTTGTTAACCAATATTGTTTAACATTGATAACAACATRGTAAATTTYAAATTTATTTTCAAAATCATAGACCTTCAAATTTAACAGTCTAGATTTGGTTCATAGTCTAAAAGACACCAAATTTAAAATGATTATATTTCATGTGTATGACTCAAATGAAAATAGTTGCTTATGACACATGTGGGGGATTTTTGTGATTTATTTATGTAAAGAAAAAATCCCACATTGTTTGAGGACGATTTAATGTGGTGCTGGTCATTTTTTTTTTTATCAAATATTGTTTTTCAAAATCATGAATTATCTATCAGAAGTTGCTTTTTCATTTCAAACTTAAATCCTCAATTTGTAATGTTGGTTTTAAGATGCATTATATAAATAATATTTTCATTAAAATTATATTTCTTTTCCTTATTTCAACATTCAAATATTAGTTTTACTTCTTGGTAGGTGAAAAATCAAGAATAAATATGTCCAACATTTATGTCTGATATTTTTTTCCTATTAGAATTCGAATGTGACTGAAAAGACCAAAAAAACAAGCGTTGTTTCCTCTTCTCATCTTATAAATTAATTCTCAAGTCTTATACAAATAGATTTTATGTTTTTTTTACCCTTATTTTGATAAGAAAGAGCCTAGCTATCCTGGGGAGTTGCTTCAATTCTTAGTGTGGTGAATAGCACTTAAAGGATAGTGTTTTGAAATGACTCGGGCTATTTTAACATAACTTTCTTACCAGCTGAGGTTAAAATATAGAATTCGTCCATTAAATTTCTGAATTTGGCCAAAATAATCTACCAAATACAGGGATGACAAATTAGTCCACCAATTAAATCTTTCGCATATTTAGTTCAATTTTCACACAAAATTAGGACTTTTGCCAAAAATTGCACGTGAGACACACGTGAACCCAAGTCTTGGACTAAATGTGCAACAAATATTTAGTTAGTGGACTAAATTTGTCGTCGCTTGTATGTTGTTTTGCTATCTTTAAGTCAAAATCCCCAAAAATTGGACTAAATTGACGATAAAAGTTTAATTGGTGTACTAAATTTAACACCCCATGTATTTATGGACCATTTTTGCCAAGTCCAACAAGTTAATGGACAAATTCTACATTTAGCCTAACAGCTGACCAAGGCCTCTTGCGCAAGACAGTCACTATCAATTATGTCATCTAATTCCCTATTCTCATCTGTCTCATCTCCTTCAACACACTGATTACTAGGAATTAGTTCAACAAGATATGCAACTCCCTAAGACTTAGAGTTATGTAACACATCAAGATAGCAATTAACTAGATCCACTTCATTAGACAATAATGTAAAACCATCTGGTGTGACAAAAAATATTGGTGCCTCAAGAATATGGGGTACTGGTCTTAAATATGAAGTCAACGACATGATAGACCTTCGATATATGTGCAATGACCTGATTGATCTCCAAGATGCTCCATACGACCTAGTAGATCCTGCAAAACAAAACCCAAGCCAAGGCGGTGGACGGCCCCAACGTAGGCCCTCTGATGCTTAAGTTAGAGAATGTTTGAGAGAGCAGTGAAAGCTCAATGAATGTAGGATATGAAATCAACCTAGAGAGAAAAGTGAGGACTGAGTCCTCTATTTGTAATAAGAAAAGTATTTTCAATCTAGGGTTCCCCTTTCCTACTATAACTGTAATACCATAAATAACGACCGACTTATAATTAGGATTCCTCCTATATGCTAAGTTCTCATAAATAATAACACTCTCATTGAATTGCCACAATACCCATATGCCACTGGGCCTTTTCATAGATTTAGTCCGCCGGGACCGGTCGCTACCCACATAAGAGATCGCCACTCCTATGCATCAGGTCGCTTCCCTCAAAAAACAGCTTGCCCAGCCCCTAAAAAGATTGCACCTTCTAAGAAATGAGATCGCTCTACCAAAAACTCTAATAAATATCTTCATATTGACGACGTGAATATTTGATGTCGTATCACCATCTTTAGATAATATGTAATATCTTGACCAAATTTAGTAACACTGACCCATGCAACTCCATCATTGGAGTATGTTTTGTTGGAATAATTACAAAGAATTATAATAATTCCGAGCACAAACAGGGAATGTAAATAAATCAGTAATTTGTAAATAGTAAAATAAGAAAAATAGAGAGTCGAGTCAAGAAGTTCTCTTTCCGCAAAATGATTTTGCCCCGGTAGTGCCCTTCAGTTTTGGCAAATCGTTCCCAAAGATAAAACAACTTCGTCCCTGATATTACAGCACCGTAAGTATCAGGACTCCGGCGAACTGGAAAAAACTTGGACTGAGTTATGTAAGGAAATAAAATGCAGAAATGTATGCAGAATGTTCTTATGTCTCAGGTGGTGCTTCGTATTTTCAGGTGTTCACGCGTATGGAAAGTGAACAGCAAATGCAGGAGCCTCACCCTTTTATAGGGTTTCAAACCAGGGGTTACAGCTGCCAATTATGACGTCCATAAATGCAGCTTTATGACGTTCAAATTTGGTCAGCACCAGCCGCATAAACCTGGACAGGTTCGGCGTGAACATTCAGTTGCGCGCGTCAGGAGAGTGCAAGCGTGATTCAGTTGCGCACGTTAAGAGAGTGCAAGCGTGTGCTTGACGTATTGGAGCGTGTGTCAGGAGTGTGCTTTCCGTTTTGGAGCGTGTCCCACGGACCACCTCAATCGGACCAATTGCCCAAGACCGAGGTCAGAGACCGGGCTCGGCTCCGCCGAAGGCGGACTGACGAACCCAAGTCCAAGAGCCCGCGTGAACTTTGTTTACACAAAGCCCACAATACCCGCTAGCCCACTTGATGTCCAAACATTAAAAGTTAAACACTTTTAAACTCCCTTCCACATTGAATATTATTCAATGTGGGATAAACTTCAATACACACTTTGAGATACATAAACAACTGTTCAACTTCAAAGCATTATTTCTCACACACCAATAATTGGATTTGAGAAATTCAAAATGCTATGATTATGTACACGACACGTAGATTAATATTTGATGCATTAATTAAATGGAATAAATCCAAATTAATAACAATCCCCCACATGAGTGAGAAACTCCAAAAACCGAAATGCATGAATGCAAATACATAGCTCAGTCGTTAAGAGACAATAGAGAATAGGGATAGGTGGCTTGTGGCCTTGAACCCTCCTTTGTTAATACTACCGAACATACCAGCGGATTAGTGAAAATTATTCTTGAACTATTCCCCTTTGTGTATACTAGACAATAGTACCAACCCACTAAGGTCTCAAAATTCTTCCGTTCTCACGTTTGTGTCCGTTTCTGGCCATGGACAACTTCTTTGGATTCATAAGCATAAAGTAGAAGCGGCCCTCACTTCTCGCTTACATAGGTGATTCTTCATATAAGCATTCTGTCATACTCAGGTAAAAGACCTGCACAAGAATCATTAAAAATCAGAGATTTATCGTCACCACATGACAGATTAAAAACTCTACTTTTGCCGTTAAGGAATAGGGTTGTAGAGTTTTACTTACCCAAACTTTCATAGTTTAGTTTTCCCATTGAATCAAGTTTGTGGGATCTCCACTCATCATGGTTGGGTATCCACTACAATCATCTTTAAGATGTGGATTTCACTCCCATTCCTTCAAGCAACTTATACATCTGATCTCAAGCTATATTCTCCGTGAATGGATCCGCTAGATTATCTATTGACCTTACGTAGTCAACTGAGATAATCCCACTCGATAGCAGATGTCTTACGGTGTTATGTCTCCGACGAATATGTCGAGACTTGTCGTTATACAAACCACTTCTTGCCCTTCCAATAGCAGCTTGACTATCGCAGTGAAGCATGACCGGCGGCACGAGTTTCTCCCAACATGGAATATCTTCTAAAAAGTTACGAAGCCATTCAGCTTCTTCACCTGCTTTGTCCAAAGCGATAAACTCAGATTCCATGGTGGATCGGGCTATACATGTCTGTTTAGTGGATCTCTAAGAAACAACTCCTCCCCCAATTACAAACACATATCCACTTGTTGACAAAGAGTCCTTTGTGGCGGATATCCAGTTTGCATCACATTAACCTTCAAGTACCCTGGGGTGTCTACCATAATGCAGCCCAAAGTTTAGAGTACACTTTAAGTATCTCAAAACCCTCACAAGCACTTTCCAGTGTCCTCCACTTGGGTTGCTTGTATATCGACACAGTTTATTTACCGAGCAAGCTAGATCAGGTCTTGTACAGTTGGAGATGTACATCAAACATCCAATGATACTAGCATAGTCCTTCTGAGCAACAGGGTCACCTCTATTCTTAATCAAGTGAACGTTGAGTTCCATAAGTGTCTTTGCAGGAAGACTATCGTGAGCATTGAATTTCTTGATCACTTTCTCAATGTAATGAGATTGTGATAAGACAATTCCATTTGGAGTTCCTATGATTCTTATGCCAATAATAGTGTCAGCAACTCCAATATCCTTCATGTCAAAATTTCTTTTTAGCATGAGTTTCGTCTCGTTAATCACTTGCAGGTTGCTACCCATGATTAACATATCATCTACATAAAGACATATTATACCAAATATGTCATTAGTATTCTTAATGTATACACATTTATCGCACTCGTTTATCTTGAATCCATTTGACATCATCACTTCGTCAAAGGTGCTTGTTTCAAGACATACAAAGACTTAACAAGTTTGCACACCTTTCTTTCTTGTCCAGGTTCTACAAAACTTTCAAGTTGTTCCATATAAATTTCCTCTTCTAAATCGCCATTTAGAAAAGCAGTCTTTACATCCATTTGGTGAATCTCAAGATTGTGCAAAGCAGCAATCGCTAGAAGCACCCGYATAGAGGTAATTCTCGTCACAGGAGAGTATGTGTCAAAGAAACCATAACCCTCCTTCTTGAGAAATCCTTTCACAACCAAACGATCTTTATACTTAACGATTGATCCATCAGCTCTGAACTTTCGTTTCAGAATCCATTTACTACCTAAAGGTTTACAACCTTCAGGTAAATCAGTCAGAATCCACGTATGGTTCTGCATGATCGAATCGATCTCGCTTTGTACAGCTTCCTTCCAAAATGAACTATCAGTCCGTGAGAAAGCTTCTTTCAGTGAATCTGGTTCTTCATCCAAGAGAAAAAACACATAGTCGGGACCGAAGTCCTTCGCAACTTTAGCTCGAGTGCTCCATCTAGGAGTTAGAGCTTCAAGTTCTGAACCGGGTCGTTTACGAGACTTGGGTTCAACCCCCACAAGTTTGTGACTTGTAGTTCCTTCAGCATTACCAGTGTTTGAACTAGATGCAGCTTTATCCTTACAAGGATAGATATCTTCAAAGAATATCGCATTCCTTGACTCAATGGTAGTTCCGACATTCATGTCCGGAACATCTGACCTACGAATTATAAATCTATAGGGGCTACTATTCAGTGCATAACCAATAAAAATACAATCAACCGTTTTGGGTCCGAGTGTCACTTGCTTTGGTAGAGGCACTTCTACCCTCGCTAAACACCCCCACACTTTGAGGTATTTGTAAGAAGGCTTCCTTCCTTTCCACAACTCATAGGGAGTTTCGTCCCTTCCTTTAAGTGGAATCTTATTGAGGATATAGTTAGCTGTTAAAACAGCTACCCCCCACATGTTCTGAGGTAACCCAGAACTAATCAACAACGCATTCATCATTTCTTTCAAAGTACGATTCTTGCGTTCTGCAACTCCGTTCGATTGAGGTGCATACGGAGCTGTAGTTTGATGAATTATGCCATTTTCGTTGCACAACTCCTCAAATGGAGCTACGTATTTCCCTCCTCTATCGCTTCAAATAGATTTGATTTTACAGTTAAGTTGATTTTCGGCCTCATTTTTGAAGTTCTTGAAAGCTTCAATAGCCTCATCTTTACCTCTCAAAAGATAAAGGTAACGGTACCTTGTGCAATCGTCAATAAAAGTAATAAAATACTTTTTACCACCTCTAGTTTGCACAAACTTTAAATCACATACATCCGTGTGAATTAATTCTAAAGGTGTCGTGCTCCTTCCTACCGATTTAAACGGTAATTTAGTCATTTTTGCTTCTACACAAATTTCACAATTACTTTTATTAACAAATTCATTTACCTTAAGTAAATTGAGATTTGACAAACGTTTTATTGCATTTATATTAACGCGGCCTAATCTACAATGCCATAAACTAGAGCACTCAGTCAAGTAAGAAGAATCAGAAGCAATTTTATTAATGACTTGTTTTGGGCTTATAGCCATTACACTTAGTTTGAACAAACCATCTGTAAGGTAACCCTTACCTAGAGGTGTCCCAAACTTAGACAATACAAACTTATTAGCCTCAAATACAAGTCTAAAGCCACGAATAACTAGTATTGAACCAGAGACTAAGTTCTTTCGGATGTCCGGAACGTGCAGCACCTCATTCAAAGTGATCTCCTTGCCGGAAGCCATTTTGAGGACAACCGTACCAGTACCAGCAACTTCCGAAGAAACTTGATTTCCCATGTTCAACTTCCTTCCCTCACAAGAAAGGTATTTGGAGAACAAGCTCCGATCAGCACACACATGGGCGATTTCAGCAGTGTCGATGAACCATTGACCACGGTTCTCGATCATGTTAGCTTCTTCAGTGATAACCGCAACGAGGTCATCACTAGTCAGCTCCCTCTCGTCTAGTTGGGCACTCGGCTTGGCCTTCTTCTTTTCTTTGGCCTGCGATAGTTCTTAGACAAGTGCCCAGGATAATCGCAATTGTAACAATTGCCTTCGAACTTCTTAGAAGAGGGAGCTTTAGGCTTAGAGTTGCCCGGACGCGGCCTCTTCTTCGAGTTGTCTCCTCGTTCAAGCAGGTTCACTCGAGGTTCATCCGAATTTTTCAAATTCTTGTACTGAACTCGAACATCGGACTCAATTCGTACCTTCCGGATCACATCTTCAAGAGACATCGCCTTTCGTTTGTGCTTTAGGTACGTTTTGAAGTCTTTCCAGTTCGGTGGAAGCTTGTCAATCATGGCAGCAGCCGTGAAAGCATCCGGAAGTATCATCCCTTCGGCGTGGATATCATTCACCAGCATTTGGAACTTTTGAACTTGTTCCATAACCGGGCGAGAATCAATCATCTTGTAGTCCATGAAGTTTGTGACTACAAATTTCCTAGTTCTAGCCTCGTCGGAACTGTATTTCTTCTCAAGTGCCTCCCAGATTTTCTTGGAGGTCTTTACATCCGAGTACACGTTACTCAAACTATCTTCTAGGCTACTCAAGAGAAAGCCTTCACACAAATAGTCCCCATTGTGCCAATTATCGTAGGCAACGTGAACATAGAAATTAGTCTCGTTCTTGTCCGGAGTAGGTGGTTCGTCTTCCTTCACGAAGTTAGCAAAACCAAGCATCGTGAGGTAGAACAACATCTTTTGTTGCCACCTCTTGAAGCCTTCTCCATTGGATTTTGGAGGCTTCTCCGCCGCGGGCATGATCCGTGAGGAGTGCACCGGTGCGTTCATCATTGGTACAAAAGTCCCCATCGAACCCGTTGAATGGGTATTCAAAATAGTTGAATCTGTTTGGGGAGCATTTGCAAACAAATTTGGAACCGAAGTTCCCGTCATCCCAATGGAATGGGTCACAGACGGAGCTGACATAGTTTGGACCGAAGTCCCTATCCCAAAAGGGATCGTTCCAGCAGCCGAAGCTGCGGATGAGTTCGACTGGGTCATGCGCTTCGTCAGCGTCTCGAGTAAGAAGTCGAGGGTTCCTGGGTTGAGAATGATCTCAGCTTGAGTAGAATTCATGTTTGGCGGAGACATGCCAATTGTTGAAGTGATCGTGACTGCAGGGGCAGTGGTCGTCGCCGAAACGGTGGAAGTGATGGCCGGAATAGTCGAGGTTGTCGGAGTGATGGAGGTTGACATCTTCCAAGTAGTGATTACAAATTACAGAAATTAAAAAATACAAATAAAAAATCATTTTGCAATTGTTGGAATAATTACAAAGAATTATAATAATTCCGAGTACAAACAGGGAATGTGAATAAATCAGTAATTTGTAAATAGTAAAATAAGAAAAACAGAAAGTCGAGTCGAGAAGTTCTCTTTCCGCAAAACGATTTTGCCCCGGTAGTGCCCTTCGGTTTTGGCAAATCGTTACCAAAGATAAAACAACTTCGTCCCTGATATTACAGCACCGTAAGTATCAGGACTCCGGCGAACTGGAAAAAACTTGGACTGAGTTATGTAAGAAAATAAAATGCAGAAATGTATGCAGAATGTTCTTATGTCTCAGGTGGTGCTTCGTATTTTCAGGTGTTCATGCGTATGGAAAGTGAACAGCAAATGCAGGAGCCTCACCCTTTTATAGGGTTTCAAACCAGGGGTTACACCTGCCAATTATGACGTCCATAAATGCAGCTTTATGACGTTCAAATTTGGTCAGCACCAGCCGCATGAACCTGGACAGGTTCGGCGTGAACATTCAGTTGCGCGCGTCAGGAGAGTGCAAGCGTGATTCAGTTGCGCACGTCAGGAGAGTGCAAGTGTGTGCTTGACGTATTGGAGCGTGTGTCAGGAGTGTGCTTTCCATTTTGTGGAGTGTGTTCGTCCAAAAATAAAACAGGGTCGAACCAGACCTCCCCCACGGACCACCTCAATTGGACCAATTGCTCAAGACCCAAGACCGAGGTCCGGGACCGGGCTCGGCTCCGCCGAAGGTAGACTGGCGAACCCAAGTCCAAGAGCCCGCGTGAACTTTGTTTACACAAAGCCCTCAATACCCGCTGACCCACTTGATGTCCAAATATTAAAAGTTAAACACATTTAAACTCCCTTACACATTGAATATTATTCAATGTGGGATAAACTTTAATACACACTTTGAGATACATAAGCAACTGTTCAACTCCAAAATATTATTTCTCACTCACCAATAATTGAATTTGAGAAATTCAAAATGCTATGATTATCTACACGACACGTAATTTAATATTTGCTGCATTAATTAAATGGAATAAATCCAAATTAATAACATGTTTACTTTCAACATAGTCATACATAATTAGCTCACAACCTATATATTTTGCATTGGAAATGTGTTGGAAATTGCCCCTAGAATGTAAAGTAACTATTAAGGTGCCAGTTTGTGGATCAGTGATGACATAAAAATGAGTAACTATTACAACTACAAGAATAAAAATGCACAAGAACATTTATTTCATTTTTAAACCCAGACAATGTGTACTTTTATGAAAAACAACACCCTTCATGTCTGAATAGTAAATAGCAGGGAGTGACCATCCATACTATATATATATATATATCAGGTGACAGTTCTCAGCTAATCATACAAACAACATGAGGTTCATTTCACAATTAAAAAAAAGAATCAAAAGATCATGGGGAACCATTTAAAATATAAATTTGCAATCACCTTCATAAAGAAAACCTATGGTTTTGTAAGGTATAAATAGAGCCACATATACTCCCTATATAATGTATACAAACACTAAAATCACTCGACAACACAACTCATGCAAAACAATTAGCAGGAAAAATAAAAACAAAAATAAAATACAACATAAAACTCACAATAGCTCAGCGGGGGCAGGCTATGGTGTCTACGATATCTAACGAACACCAATGAGAGGCTATTCCCCACAAATTTGCATATCCTTATGTGAACGTCAGTGTTTGTCATTATACTTTATGGTTTTTGTTTTAATTGGGTGGATTAGTGAATTAGGGTTCTTGGTTGTTCTTCAATTTGGGGAGGCCGACAACTTTGGGAAAAGTGTGTTTGTTTTTATTTTTAATAATTTATGTATTATTCGCCCTAATTCTGGAACTGTCCCAATTTCAAAATATTCGAATTTGACCGCAATGTTTAAAAATCCCCAAATCGAGGGGTCACGTGACAAATCCCGATAAAAATTCAGATTTCGGGTGACATTTGGGTTGAATTGCATAAATATAGAGACTTAGTGGTGGGAAAATAAATACCACCATGCATAGTTAGTCGTATTATCTTGCCTACACTCACAAGTTTGGGGGTATTTTGCATGTTAAACCCTTTTTTAGACTATAATAAAATAATCTTAAAAAAAAAAAAAAAAAAACAATCTATCTAGTTCATTTTCCAAATATTTTGGTTTTAGGAATCATCAATGTGAGCTAGTGGTGGGCACTATTCGGCAAAACCGACTTAATCGAAACACAAACTTCGTTTCAAATAGAAACTGAACCATATTTTTCGGTCGGTTTTTGATTACTTGTTTAGGGATAATTTGGTATGTAGTTCGGTTTTTATAATCGGTTTAGTGATACATACCGCATACCGAATTCTTAACAAGAAAAAGGAAATTTGCATTTTTATGTGTCAACAATTAAAGGTTAAAAGCATTTTTTCTATTTGCATTTAGGGTTTCTCAAAATTAATCTCACTACAGTCCCACACACATTAGCAATTTCCCACCCCGCTTTCTCACTCCTTGTTGCGAGAAGAAAGAATTTGCCGCTCTCTCTTTACCACAGACCACGAATATACATCAGAATAAAGTTTGTCTACTCCATAGTTGAAAGAAGGTGAATAAAATTGCAAACTTATTGAAAAACCCTAAACCCCAAAATCTTGTTTCCTTGTGTCTAATCCCATTTATTAGCTTATTGCTGATTCATAGTTACCTAATTCGCTCACACCCTCTCGTACTGCTACTAGGTTGCGCGTCCCGATTCACGATTCTCTAGAGATCCAGGAACTCCATGGAACGCGACCTAATACTCTAAATTAGGGTTAGGGCTTTGTAATAATCACTATTATTATTTAGGGAACTTCTACGGTGCCTTCACGACACCATTCCTCATTTAGTGGGGTGCATTTATAACCATTAGATCAATTTTAGGCTTTTTAGATTAAGAGATCTATGATTGTAAATGCAGAACAGGGTGGAGGCATGGTACCCTAAAAGGCACCGTGGAGTTTTCCTATTATTTAATGGCCAATTGGGCATGTTTAAAGATTCAAAAAAGGTATGCCTTCTCATCTTCTTTCAAATATCATAAGACTACAAGGGTATAATAATAGTGATTATTTCGGCTTCTCCAAAATCTTGAAATCATCGTCCCTGGGATCGAAATATATAATTTCACTACTCTTACGGACCAGGTCGATCACGACCCAATAGATCATCGCATTAGTAAATATACCCGTCTTCGAGCAAACTGATCAAAAGAACCGAATCGAAAATCCCTTCTATCGGTCCACGACTCGCTGTTGCACGATTAAACGGAGTAGGACTTGTCACAAGCGAGAACGGCCTTGAAATTTCCCGTGGTCGGGTCGTAACAGAACCGTACTTGTCCCGCCAATACTCATACTTGTATGGGAACCGGAAAAAGGTCTTAGATCGGGTGGAGGGGTTCCTCAGCATGAGTGAGTTTTGGGAAGAATAGTTGTTGGTTAGGAGCATGACGTCTTCGCACGTGCACAGCACGAGGATGTGCCAGCTGGGGCGAGGGGACTGTGACCAAGGAGATACAATTCCTTTTGTAGTTATTGGAAGGGTTTGGCGTGATGCGTAGGAAGAGATTGTGCGAATGTTGGAGATGGAACGAAGGGTCGGAGATGACTGCATTCCATGACTTGGAGACGGATCTGAGAGTGAGGAGGTTCTTAACGGGGAACCTTGACAGGATAGCTTGTAAGATGTTGTTTGGGAGGTGGTTTATTGACGTATCTTCTGTTGCCATGGCCGATTGATGGAAATCGGCAGACGACAGCAAATCTGGGGATTTAAGTTGAAATCAGAGACGAAGCATTTTTGTACAAATAATGATGATTTTAACATTGTTTAATTGTAGGAGGATCTCCAATGCTACGCTTTTGAAAGTAGATAATTTTTAACAGATGTCATTCAAAGAATACAATGTTTATCCACATAGATTAGGGTTAAAAGGCCCGGATTTTGATCCTAAAATATTTGTCAAATGCATAATGTCAACGTACTTAATTTTGTACATGTGGAATTTGTTTTAATTAATAAAAAAATAAAACTGAATTCATAGATAACTAAATATTAGGAGATAAATTTTTTCCCCTTATCGCAAATTTTTTTCCCAGTATTTTTGAGATGTGTGCGCTCACGAATTATGTAGATTATGTTGAGTCAGACTGTTTAACATGCTTTTGGATATCAAACAGAGGGCTCAACACTGTTGAGGTTTTTTTTTTCCACATCACTATAACAGTATTGCTGATGTGGCTAATTTTTATCACGTCAAGAGTATAGCATTGGAGATGCTCTAAACCCTCTGTACAAATTAATATTTCTTATTATTCAGATGCTTTTAATTTTTTTCTAACTTAATCTTATTTTTTAATTATATTCTGACTAATTTAATAAAACAAACTATAATGTTGCCTAATTCAATATCCTCCTTTTATTTAATTCAATTTTTTTTATTTTCCTAATATAAATATATAAATAAGTCATAAATTAGTTAAAAACTAAATTAACTATTTTAATTAAAAAGTAAATTATATATGAAATAGTTTTAATTACAAAAAATATTAATTAGAAGATATTTAAATAAGTTTTATTTATTATAAAAGTCAAAGTAATTTTATTCTTGTGATTTCAAATATTCTATATAGCTAAACCAGTTAAAAATATGTAATTATTATGTAATTAAATATTAATAACGAATTCAATCTAAATATAAAGTATAGTAATAATTATTATTAAATATTGATTTGACATTAGTACAATGAAACATTTGAGATTATGATTTTTTTGAATTTTTCAAAGTATGTAGCTAATAATTATTAACGAATTTAATCTAAATATTGAAATATAAAATAATTTAATAATAACTAATAAATGGATATTAGACACGGGTTGAGAATGTGATATTTTTGAATTTTCTAAAGTATGTAAATAAAGTTTTATTTAATAATAATAATAATTAATAATTAAATAGGTTAGACACGACTGAGAATGTGATATTTTTCAAATTTTTTTGAGTATATGAATAAACTTTTCAGGGAGTTTAATTAAATATTGAAATGTAAACTTATTTAATAAGTACAGTAATTAATAAATTAATAAGACATGTACAAGACATTAGTTGAATTTCTTTCATTTTAGATTATAAACTCTCTAATTTTCATAAATATCTTTATATTTATCTTTAATAAATTCTGTAAAACATACGAATGTTAAACTAGTCTACATCCTTAAAAAAAAGAATGAGAGCTTTTGTGGTGGTGGCAAATCTACTCCTTTGCTTGATAGTAAGGAAATTATTGCCCTTTCTTTTAAGTTTTTATTTTGTTCCGTATTTGTTTTCAATAAAGTCATTTTCATCTTCTTTTTTTTCCCGTCATTTGCACCATAAGATTTGATGAGTTAACCTTATAGATGAGAACATTCCACTTATTTTAAATGTATTAGAATTACTAAATCAACCCTATAAACTCTCTACTTTACCCCCTATTTAATATATAATATAAACAAAACAAAGGAAAAGAAAATGAAGAACACGCACAGAAAAGCAAGAAGAAAAGAAAGGAGAAGAAAAAAAAAGAAAAATGAAGGATTTTTTTCAAATTTTTTGGCAAAAAAAAATATTAACGAGAAGATGGCTCATAATAAGCAATCAAACATCTAGAGTAAGTCTCTTATCTTTGTAAAAATTGGTGTTCCTCCAAAGAAAATTTTAAAAAAGATATATGGATTACCGTAGAATTCGACTCTGGTTTCATGAACAATGCAGTGTTTTCGATTTTGTTTTTAACAAATGTGTAATATTCGAATTTTTTTTAAGAACAATGTGTAATGTTCGAATTTTTTTTAGAACACTCCATTTATAGGAAAAAAAACATACCGATCGTAGCAGATTTTCGACCTTGAAATTCATTTTCGAAAATTTGGTGCGAACAGTCTGTTTTTTGACAAAAATTATAATATGTTAGAATTTTATTCTTTTTTTCTTGAGTACATATATCTTTTTTTCTGCACACGCACACACAATTACACACACACATATATATAATGTGGGAACCATTCCCCTATGTGGGAACTAGGAACCCACAAGATCCATTTGATCAAATGTATGAATGGTTAGGACGTTGTGTATTAATTATATAATTAAGCTAATTAGTATAATAGATGACTAGTATTGTACCCGTGCGTTGCACGATAATTTTTTATTTTATTTTATCTAAATAAAAACAATTATTTTAAATGTATTAAAATATTTAAATAAATAATTGTATATATGTATACTTAAGTTTTATCTATCCATCTATCTATCTATCTATCTATCTATCTATCTATCTATCAATCTATCTATCTATATATATATATATATATATATAGGATTAGGTTCAAATAGAACCCACGTCAATATATGCGAACCTAGGGACCAATCCTGACCATTGATCTAATAATATGTGTGGACCATATTTTTTCTATTTTTTAAATTCATTAAATTATATATATGGAATGAGAAGGACTTTTATGTAATTTTACAAAATCCTAATCAGGTTAAATTCACCACCCTCCCGTATTTTCCCCAAACCATCAACCCAAATCTACAAAAATCGGCCAGCCCCGTGGACTCCTTCTCAAACCCTATCTCCAGAAATCCCGTTCCCTTCTCCAAATCTCAGCCGCCAAACTCAGCCGCCGGCGACACGGCGAGTGCTGTTGTCCGCAAGGCTCCGGGAGTTGACGAACTGCGGTGGGAGCTCCGAGGCGGAGATGGAGCTGAACCGGCGGTAGTGGTGGAGATTCGGCAGTGATGGCCGAGAAGGACGACCGGGAATATGCGGCTACGGGATCCGGCCGCGAGATCGGTGCAGGTGGGCGGT
>BMAC01001134.1:95744-136496 GCA_014905375.1 Phtheirospermum japonicum
TATATATATATATATATATATATACTAGTTTAACACCCGTGTATTACACGGGATTTATAAAAAACTAAATATGAAAAATATTTGTGAAGATTATAAAATTTTGAATTTAAAAAAAAATTGAAAGAATGTGTTATCAACCCGTGCCCTGTTCAGTTTATTAATTATTATAATCATTGATTAACATTATATTTTAATGTTTAGATTAAAGTCATTAATAATTATATTTACATACTTATAAAAATTCAAAATATGTCACATTTTCGACCCGTCTATAATCTTTATTAATTAATTATTATTAAATCAATTTATATTTCTGTTTAGATTAATTTTGTTAGTAATTACAGTTACATACTTTGAAAAAATCAAAATGTGTCATACTCTCAAGCCTTCTCGTATTGTACCATTGTCTAATAAATATTAATTATTATTATTATTATTATTATTATTATTATTATTATATAATTTTATATTTTTTTATATTTAGATTGAGTTCATTACTAACATTTAGTTACATACTCAAATTATTGCAAATATATCATAATTTACATATATTGAATATTTAAAACTTTAAACTTATATTATTTCAACTTTTATTATAAATACAATGTATTAATTATTTTCATAAATAATTTTTTTTTGTAATTAAAATTATTTCATATGTAATTTGTCTTTTAATTAAAATAACTAATTTAAATTTTTTTCTACTAATTATATATGACGTATTTATATTATTATTTTAGGAGTATAAAGAAAAATTATTGAATTAGACAAAATATAAGAAAAAAAAAACTATTAAGTTAGGCTAAATATAATAAAAATAAAATATTAAATTAGGCAAGATACAATAAAAGAAAAATATTAAATTAGGTATAAATTAGGCTCGGATGACACATAAGCAACCGAAACACCAAAAAATTTTATTATCCAAACGAAGCATATGAAGCAGACACATACATTAGGAGGATTTTGCATAAATATACTTGTTTAACACCGGTGTATTATATGAGACTTATCAAAAGACAAATATAAAAAATATTTTTGATACTTATTTAATTTTAAGTCTAAAATAAAATATTAAAATAATGTATTATCAACCCGTGCCTTGTACATGTCTAATCTATTTATTAAATATTAAAAATATAATTTTGTATTTGATGTTTAAATCAAATTCATTAATAATCTTAATTACATACTTACAAATTTCAAAAGGCGTCACATTCTAAACTCGTGTCTAATATCTATTTTATTAATTATCATTATTAAATTATTTTATATATTAATGTTTAGAATAAATTCATTAATAATTATTAGTTACATACTTTGATATTTTCAAAAGATGTCATACCCTCAACTCGTGTCGTATTGTACTGGTGTCTAATCAATCTTTATTAATTATTAGTATATAACTTAATATTTTTATATTTAGATTGAATACAACTAATATTTAGTTACATACTTAAATTATTGTAAATAACTCATATTTTACCTATATATAATATTTGAAACTCCAAAAATAAAATTATTTTAAATTATATTATCAATAAAAATGATTTAATTATTTTCATAATAAATTTTTTTTTAATTAAAATTATTTCATATATAGTTTTTATTTTAATTAAAATAACTAATTTAGATATTATCTACTAATTATATGACATATTTCTATTTTTATATTAGGAGAATCAAAGGAAGGTATTGAATAAGGAAGAATATAATAAATGAATTAAATTAGGTAAGATACAATAAAAAGAAAAGTATTAAATTAGGTAAATATTAGGCTCGGATGACACATAAGTAAACGAAGCACCATATTTTTTTATTTGTCAATCAAAACATACGAAGCAGACATATAGGTTAGGAGGATTTTGCATTAATATATAGGGGTAATATATATATATAATATTTGGATCATGTGGTAACCAATCCCTTGTGTGGGAATCAAGAACCCATATGATCCACTAAATTAAATTTATTTAACGATCAAGATTAACCTCATTAATTATATAATTATGTCGGGATATTGGCACCCCAAAAGTTGATGAAAACACCCTTGAAAAAATAAAATGACCAAACTAGCCTCAATACAACAAAACAAAATAAATTAATAATGTCTGAATCTGCCATGGCAGCCGCCTCCAAGCTCAAAACTTCATCTGTCGCTACCTATTGCGGCCAATGGTCCAACACATAGGCACAAAACAAGAACAACGACAAACCACTCGAACCACCTCCATAATCGAATGAAAGGAGGAAAAAAAGAAGCAAAAACAAGGTGTTCGAGTCTGAATTCCCGAATGGCTAGGCGGTGTTCGAGTCTAAATCTCGAACGGACTGACCATGCTCGGACATCCAGGCACGAACGCCTCCTAGGCCGTTTGAGACCCCAAGCCGAACCCTTTTTCCCTCTTGTTAATTATTAATGAAATTCTAGTTCTATTTTGGTTGGTGATTTGCGGGCCTTTTGTTTGAGTTTGGTAGAAGGTGACTTGCTTCTCATTTTTTTTTTCACTCAATTAATGGCAACAATGAAATTGGGATGGTAATGAGGGTGGAAGGAAAAGAGTCAGAGGGTACTTCAAGTATTTCAATGAAATATATTTCGGATTAGGGTGTTTTTATCAATTCTTGGGGTGCCGGCTCCTATAATTATATTAATAGAGAAAGATATATATGTAATTATATAGGGTGCCGATATACGCACCCCAACAACTTATGAGTTTACCCCAAATTATTTTAGACAAAAATAGGCCTTAATGAAAAGACTAAAATAACCCTACTCACAATATATAATTAAAATTAAAAAAATAAAATTAATATAATTATATAAACATTAATATATATATATATATATATATATATACCATGTGAGGATATACGCACCCCAAAATACTATTAGTTAACCCCATACAGAAATATATTAAATCCTCGTAACTTCTTCTTCATCCCCAAAACCTATTTCAATACCTAAAAAAAATTCACATTAAAAGTTGTAAGAATGGAGGATAATGATAAGAACAAGATGAATAATATTATTATTCTTGACATCTATCTGTTTTAGTCATTTTCTTTTTCTTTTTTTGGGTGTATTACTATTTATTGGGTTGAAAATCGTGAATATGTTCGATCTGGTTTTAATGAACAACTGATGTATGTTCGAAAGTTCTGACCGAACATTATACATATGTTCGAATATATTATTTGAACACTTGCATATTGTTCGAATTATATTTATGAACATGGCATATATGTTCGAAATTTTCGACCGAACAGATGGCTCTGGTTCTACGAACCAGAGTAGAACACGGTAATTTTTTTCAAAAACTTCAAACCCTAACCTAATAAGTGAATCAAACCCAATGAGAAACTTTCAAAAACTTCAAACCCTAACCTAATAAGTGAATCAAACCCAATGAGAAACTTATCCCGTACGTTTGATGGCTCATCCCGTTCCATTCTTCCTCTCGGTAAATTATATGGATTTTTCAAAACAATTTCTTCTTCCCTTTTTTCTCATCTTTTTCTCCTCTGCTTGCGTTTTCTTTCTTCTTCGCAGTTTCTTCCTCTCTCACTTTCCTTTTCTATTCTTTTTCAAATTTATTATTATTCTTTTTATTTTAGTTTATTATTATATTATATATTATATTAAATAGGGGTAAAATAGGGTGTTTGTGGGGTTAATTTAGTAAAAAAAAAATATATTTTAAAAGTTTTTGGGGTGTTCTTATCACTTGGGGTCAACTCATAAATTATTGGGGTGCGTATATCCGTGCCCAATTATATATACTATCCTTAATTAATTCATATTTTGTCAATCCTTTCTCCCAAAAATCATGCATCAGAATTATTATACTAAAAAACTCGACTGCATATTCATCCTCTCCCAAATCTCGACTGCATATTCATCATCTCCCAATAAACTAGATGTACGCAACTTTTCTCAACAACAATAATTTCAACGGTCAACTCCCTGAGAATTTAGGAAATTCATCGGCATCAGTGGTTAATTTAGAAAATAATAAGTTCCTTGGGTTGAAATATTGGATGAGTTAGGTTCAATTAGACATGAGGTAAAGAAGTTTTGGTCCTAGGTTTTGGAATTAGTTGGGGCCATGGCTGTTTTTCTGGTGCAAATTGACCAGCGAGTTGACTCAAGGCAGGTGAGATTCTTAGCAGCTTTTGAATATGAGATCTAGTCAATCTTGTAAGGGTAATATGTATTATAAATTGGCTTGGTTATCAAAGGTTTGAAAATAAGTTTTGATTTTCTATTGTTTTGCCATAATTTGTTGTAGCATCAAATTTGTTAACAATTGGTTCAGTAACATGGTTGTGGTATCATTTTCCTTTTTTTTTTTTTATTATTTTCTGAATTCTAGTGTGTTGATCATAATGGTTTTGTAACAATAAAGGTTGAGTTTTGTTCTTCAGGTATGACGAGAAGCTCTCCTCAACAGACGTTGTCAAATCGTCATCGTTAGTGGGCGCAACGAGTGGTTTCTACATATCTTTCTGCCGCCACGAGTCCCCATCCAATTAGATGAACCTTAGATCTATTCACACAGCGAGGACGCAGGGCTTCAATAGAATTGGGTTTTCGAATATTGGTTGTTAAGGCATGGTGGAGATATGGGATTTCACTGTTGAAAATCATTTTTTTTTTTTTGAATTTGCTCTACTACTCGAGACTTTAGTTATGTGCTCAAGATAATTTGTTGGAGAGTTAAACGCAGGCATGATGATGGGGTGGGAAGGTGGGAGGGGTGGGGGTGGTATTTTGTCTTTTGTATAAAGATGAAAGCAAGTAGTGCCTTGATGGTATATTAATGTTTTGTAATTTACAAGGTTGATTGTTCTCGACTCGTAGGAAGCAGTTTCGTAGATAACGATAGTTTTCGCCATTTTAACTCATAAGTGCAAGTTCAAATGCGTACTCGGTGTTCGGGTATCAGATTTTGTTTACTAAGTTCCTAAATATTTTAATGTCTGTTTTTTTTTTCTCTTCCCCTCAAACTAACATGTTATATTTTCGAAAACTTGCAAGGAAAAGGATAATCTCTTATTAAACACTAGTAAAATGCTAATTGTGGAACTTGCTGGAATTTATTTGGAAATGTACGGAAGGAATACTATCAAACACATAATAAACCTTTGGAATTTCTTGTCACATATATGCATCTATGTTGCATTTGGGTGATTGGAGGAAACATTTCATACTGACTCTAAATTAGAAGGATTTCCAAATTCTCAAAAAATGACTTCAAAATTAGGTAAGAATGTAAGCCTAGGACAATTGAAAAAGTACACGAAGAAATACAATCAACCAACGAAATGTGCAACCGTAAAAACATCAAACAACTCACAAAGCAAATTTCAAACTACTTCAAATGATAAGCCTCCCCATCATATACAAAAGCCATTCAAGAAAATCATCTGTCAAAATCCATTCTCTACATAATCATCTATAATGAGAAATGAATATGTTGCCCAGCCTTCTTGATAAAACCAAAAAGATTGGTTACCAAAAATAGGGGGTACTAAACTCAAATCTGAAATCAGCGACCTGAAATCGATCCCAAACACGTCGCAACAACCTGCTAAGCCTTCAACGAACCTCCTAGCGACCTCGTCGGTCCTGCAAAACAGCACCTTCAGACGGGTCGATGATCAGACCCGTGAAGGTCCTCCGATGCTTAAATTAGACAAAGTAAGAGGTAATTCCGAAGCCCAAATATGGTAAAAAGTAAGATAAAAATAATAAGAGGTATGCACCCCTTTTATAGGGACAAAAGAAGTGTTCCCCAAGTCAGGGTTCACTTCTCCCACCATAATTTCATAAATACCATAACCGACTTAGAATTAAGATTTCTCATATATGCTAAGTTCCCATGATTAATAAATCTCTTACTTAAATTATCAGAATAGGCTTGGGCTGTTAACCTTTTCATATAATTTGTCGACATCTCATAAACCATCCATATAAGCCCATTTGAGCCTGACATTTACAAAGCCCACAACCGAGCTCAACAATTAGCATCCAACACATAAAAGTATAAGAGGTCGCGACCCTATATGAGAACTCATCCGCATATTTCAAGTCGCTACTCTATAAAACTAGCTCCCTCATCTCCCAGAAGAAACACCCTTTCTAAGAGATGAGGTCGCTTACCATAAATACCCTTATATATTACTTACAGATTTTTAGCGCCGTATCACTTCTACATTACGAAGCCAAAGATATGTTTTCGCAGAATCTACATAAATACTTGATTACAAAGCTGAAAGAACAATGAGAAAAAAACATTGATTTTAGCCATAACTTGTATAACACTCATAAGATTTATAATAAAAAAAAAAAAAAGGAAAAGAAAAAATAAAATTCTATAAATCGTAATCATAGTGTGTAAATTCAAAACCTAGTTGGAAGCCTAACAGGTGCGCCACCAGCTGTAGAACTACTTCGTTTTCGCCTGAAGTATATAAATGAACCACTACCCATTAACAAACCCAATATAAGTACCTGCACATAAAAAAATGAAAACTACGAGCCAAATACATGAGCATGAACTCAATGAATCAAAATCGAATTTAGAAGTAAAAAAACTCCATTATGATTTATGCAATGTGAATAATTTTCAGTCAAAACACAAATGAAAATGGCGCGAAAGCTTTTTTTTTTTAAAGTGTTTTACGCACCTCATAGAAATATAATACCGGGGGGCACTTCTCTCGTATGAGATTTGTGTTTTGAAAGTTTGTGTTTTTGTGGCGGGAGAAGGTAACTCTGGATTGGGGGGCACTTCTCTTGTATGGGATTTGTGTTTTGGAAGTTTGTGTTTTTGTGGCGGGAGAAGGTAACCCTGGACCGGGGGCACTTCTCTCGTATGGAGTTTGTGTTTTGGAAGTTTGTGTTTTTTGTGGCGGGAAAATGTAATAACCCTGGACCAGGGGGCACTTCTCTCGTATGGGGTTTATTTTTTGGAAGTTTGTGTTTTTGTGATGAGAGAAGAAAACCTTGGACCGGGGTGGACTTCTCTTATATTGACCTTGGTGGTGATGTACCCTTTGGGGGGTATCTTTTGCGATATATAATAAATACAGTTTGGCGAGCTAATTTTATGGTTTTTTATGCTTAAGTGGTTGTGCTGTTTTACTTATGTTTGGGAAAGATGTGTTTAACTTACATATCTTTCTTAAACTCTTATGGCTGTTTTTGTGCGAGCTAATATATTTTATGTGGGGGTGGATTTTAGTTCTATTTGATTGTTTATGGTTTGATCTCGTGATCGCATGGGTCGAAGTATGATTGGTTTTAATTTCGCATGACCTATATTAGCTTATGGGTTTATTTCGTACATGGTTTGTGGTTTTCAGTGCATGATCGTAAATGCTGAGAAACGATGAGTTATGCAGATATTGAATAAAAGCGAATGTGTTTACAGGAATAGGAAATTATTCATACATGCTGCGAGCATAAATACAGGTTTTTTAGACGGTTTTTTCAGAAGAAGGAGGTAGCAAGTTTTCGATGGTTCTAGTACTTGGCTCAGAAGCAGGAACCATATCTTCGAGGGGTGTCTCAAGATCGGAGGATAGTTTGGCGGATAAGACAGCTCGACCTTGGCACGATAGCCACCACGCATCAATTGGCTGCTTCCAATCACCTTGGAAGGTACTGAAAGGAAGTAGCTTGTCGATGATGGCTGGAACATCAGGGTTGTAAGCGACGTTCAGGGCTGTGACCTGATCTTTGATTATTTCAGCAGCCTTGAATAGCCATTCTTGGGCACCACCAGCCATCGTACCAAAGTATATGGAGGACTTCTTGTATGCCTTCACTAGTTCCTCCCGGTAAGCGCCAATGAACTTCTTACCGGCTGCACTTGTAAGAAAGATTCGCCGACCTTCAGCCACGCCCTGCTCATGAGCCGCCTGATTCTATTCCTAGAGCTTCTGATTTTCCATTCTGAGCTCCCCAGTCTTTTTCTGTGCATCCTTGAGCTCGTTGCCCAAGTGAGCTGTCTCGTCCTTCAGGCTGTTCACCTCGCTCTTCAAGATCAGTATCTCCTCCGCGCGAGCTTTCAGCAGGTGGTTCGCGCCATCCAGCTCTCCCTGGGTCAGAGATAGCTGTCGTGTTTGTTGCTCGGTCTGAGTGGTTAGCTCGTCGTAGGTTTTTTGGAGCTCACTCTCTGTGGATCGAGCCATCAACTCCCTAGAAAGTTTGGAAATTAGGGGACTCAACTGCATCATAACATCTTATAAGGGTTTTTGCAAGTATAATCTTATTGAGGGGAATAGTTTTTCGGAGTCTACCTGTTTGATTATGCGCTCATCAAGGAAGGCTTGGATCTCTTTGGCATTGTCACACTGGGCTATTCCTTTGCCCAGGTCTGGAGAGCTTGTAGAGGTCGCAGCATGAGGCTTGCGGAGGCGGCGATGTTTTTGCTCAGGAGGGTTTGGGTCCTTAGCAGCAGGTTTCAGAGGGCGTTTTCCCTTGCTTTTTGAGGCTCTCTTTATCAGCTGAATCTCCTCCACATCGTCATCTTCTTGATCGGCCCCTGTTCCAAAGGCCTAATTCAGTGCTTCATCTACGTTGGCTGGAGCAGCAGCGGACTGTGGAGCAGGTCGTTCCTTGATTTCCTAGGAGCGCGGCGCGACACACTTATTGATGAATGCAACTGCGATAGCAAAAACGTGTTATTATTCAGTTTTAACAGGGGAGGATGATGTGGAATTGTAAGACTTGAAAAACCTACCAAACTCAGACTTGGTAAGGTCAAGATCTGGTTCGACTGGATGGGAGTCGATGCCCACATATCGGAAAACGTTGGATCGGTTGGTGAGCAGCACCACGTCAAATGGGCGCTTGCTCCATTCCGCGAGCTGGTCAGAATACTTTTTATATACAACTGGGCAATGTTTGGGAGTGGGATGTTTGTGTTGTTTGGGGTTATTATATTATAGCTCGGTCAAAAAGGGCCAGTCCTCTGTATTATGAATAAAGAAGAAGTTCCTTCTCCATTCAGGAACTTTATTGGAAGGGTTTATTAAAAAGTGAGATTGGCCCAAGCGAGCAGAAAGGTAGAAAGAATTCTGTTGATATTTTATTTGAAAACAAAATTGGAAAAAGTCGGGATCGGGTCGGGTATTACAGTATTTACATAAAATGATATACCCCGCCAGGAATTTCATGGAGTTAGGGGTCAGTTGTAAAGGGGAGACTTTGTATAGGTGGGAAATTTCCACATAGAATTTATGGGCGGGGAACCTAAATCCTGCCCTAAGTAGCTCGTCGGAAAGGGTTATGTGGTTTGGAGAGGGTTTCATGGGATCTAGGTGGAGAATATCGGGTAAGATCATTTCGGTGGTGTTGGGGAGGTTAAGGGTTCGTTTGAACTCGTCAAGTTATTCTGGGTCGGGGAGTAGCCAGTAATTGTCTTTGATTGCTTTGGTTGTAAGGGTTGAGGAAGGTAGGTCGGTAGCTTTTATGGCGCGAGCTACAGTCACTGGGTTTTCTAGGAAATGCTCGCAGGGCAGTGGGTTTGTATGTTTAATTATGGGAATGCCCTGGTATGTTCGTAAGGGTTAAAGGGGCAGGGGAAGGAACTTCAGATATGTTTTCTAGAGAAGCTTGGGCGTCAACATGAACCCTAGTTTGGGCTTCTAATTCCGACCAATCGACGTCGCCTTTTGGATTGTCACGAAGGCCGGAGGGGGTGGGGGGCTGTTTTCGCCTCCTAGTAAAAAGGTAGGGGTTCACAGTAGGGTTTAAATCGGGGAAAAGGCTAGAACTTTGGGAATTGGGGTTGGAGGACGCTAAATCCATCATAAATCAGAAAATACAGGGGGAGGGAAGCAGCACAAGATAACAGCAACTCAGCAGATGCAATACATACATGGCGTAAAATTAAATTATTAAAAAGAGGGGGGATCTGAGGACTTACACGTTTCTGGAGTTGTGGAGGTCGGTGAGGAGCGGTATTCTGTTGATAATTTTTGGACAACCTGCTGGTTGGCGAGCTTTGTTGCAGAGTAAAAATGACGTTCTCCTTGCTTGAATTTGTGTAAAGTGACGAGTGAGGGGAGAGGAAGGGGTTTTTTGTTGGGCGGCGTAAAGATCTGACGGGACAGGTAGGAGCGGGAAAGTCAATAGGGTTTCCAAGGAATGTTTTGGGTCCACTGTGTTTATTATACTACGAAAAAATGGGGGAGTGACACGTGCCCGACACGGTGTCAGGCTACATTTAATAAAACTTAAAAGGGATGGGATGGGTAAAAGAAGGCGTGTTTTGACTTTTTGGGCTATTTATGATTACGTTTTTTAAAATTGATTGAGTCCGAGTATAACTATAGGTCGTGGGAAGGGCTTTATGGTTTTAGGTCGTCAGATGTGGAGTGTGAGGACTCAACCTGGGGACTTGTAGATCTTTTCTTCTGAAGGGAGTATTCATCTTGGATGATGAGCGAGCTCGGCAAGCTTATCTTTTTGGAGGCCGCGGGCTTATCTGATGCATTTATATGAAGTGATTGGTATTAGAGCTTGGTATATCGGGCTGAGTGATTCTGAAATATGGTAGGTGGAAGGGTGATTTACGTATGTTTTGTGTTTTATTGTGGTTATGGACTGGTTATGTTCTTTTAATTTTCTGTTTTACATGTCCTACCTGATTTCGTACCTCAATCAGCTAGAACATGGGGGACTAGCTGATACGGTCCTAAATGTCCATACGTGATATTATTTGATATATGGGTGTATTTGTGGTAAGCGACCTCATTTCCTAGAAGGAGCATTTCTTCTGGGAGGTGAGCGAGATGGATGGTTTCTTTGGAAAGGTGGGCGAGTTGGTTTGTAGAGTAGCGACCTGGAGTATGAGGATGAGTTCTCATATAGGGTCGCGACCTCTCATGTTTTGTGTTGGATGCTTGAGCTCGATTATGGGCTTTATATCTAACCCACGGGCTTAATATGGATGGTTTATGGGGTCCTGACGGATTATATAGAAGGAATAATAGGCTCAGGCCTATTATGGTAAGAGATCTATTATTTATGGGAACTTAGTATATAGGAAAAATGCTAATTCTAAGTCGGTTGTGGTGTCATGGTATTTATGAAATTGTGATGGGAGAAGGAAACTTTGGGTTGGGGTGGACTTCTCTTGTCTCTATAAAATGGGTGCATACCTCTCGTTATTTTTATCTTGCTTTATCATATTTGGAGCTCTTGAGATTATTTTTTACTTTTGACTTAAGTATACTTTTGACTTTAGTATCGGATGATCGTCACAGGTCTGACATCCGACCCGTCTGAAGGGTGCTGTTTTGCAGGACCAGCGAGATCGTCAGGAGAATCGTTGAAGATTTAGTAAGTCGCTAGACGTATTAAGAGTCTATTTCAGGTCATTAATCTCATATTTGAGATTACTACCATATATTTTTGGAAATCAATCTTTTTGATTTTACCATCAGCATATTGAGTATGAACATGGTAACATTAATGCTGGCATCAAATGCAAGTTGCCTTTACAATGTTCACCATATTATACAGGCGTTGAATAAAAGACTAAAAAAGAAACTAAAAAAGAATGGCATGCATTTAAAAACTCAACTCCAAGTAAATAAAGCATCTCATTATTAAACACCAAAAAATAAAAATAAAAAAGATTTAATTTCTTCACCACATTCTCGTCCCACATTTTAAGTCATTCTCAGTATTAAAGATATTTAAACATATGCAATAATTTAAACATACTGATACTAAATAGCATAACGCCCATATAATTACTAGCATATATTTTTATAATATATTAAAAATAATTAGCATAAATCACATTGTTCTAGCATATTGTAATTAACAGATTACTGATTAATATACCATGAGCTTAGCAGATTGTTTTAGCATATTGTAATTAGCATATTACTGATTACCATACCCCATGAACTTATACTGCCCCTATAAATAGCACACGGTCCCTGTAATTTACACATGCATATGTTTCTATTAGCATGTTTCAAACTACTTTTTAGCATGCTCCAAAACTAATTTTAATCATGCTACTGATTAAAATTAACTAATATGTGACTCTTCTTTCTCTGTTTCCAACGATGAAATTAACTAATAATTATTGAATCACTATTTCACATTTTGTTTCTTATTTTATCCATTCTTTTCTCCTCTAATTTTCTAAATATACGGTTATCGTTTCTTTTGCACATCAATTTTAGAATGTTGGTGATTAATTATTAGAGACGGGCATATAAAAGTATATTCCATTTAAATGAGTTTTGGTTCACTGCTACTATTGAGTAAGAATAGTAATTTCACATTTTTTTAATAAAAAAATTATTATCAAGTGTTTTCGCCCTTTAAGGTTTTTGGTGTTTATTTCTTTTTGTACGTGTCTCTTTGCAATTGACAATATATATGCTTTGAGAGATTTTAATTTGAACCTTTATTTTCTAACTAGCGGATGACCCGCGCTGCGCTGCGGCCGTTTGCAACCATACAATTGAACGATTGAAATTTAGGAATAACACTTATAGGAGAAGACAAATATATTTGAGAAATAAGCCAATAATGATAATAATTCCAATATGCGCTTAAGTCCAACAAAGGCCAGGTTTCACCCCATTATCCACAAATTGAGAAAACTTAGATAACACCATCAAAGCCTTAAAAGAGATAAAGGAATAAGATGATGAGTGCTTGGAATCGTCAAATATAGCAGAAATCCAAGATGTTCAAATTTGTCCATGGATAAAACCTGGGAAAAAGAATAACTCAACACTTCAATGAAAGTAAAGGAGAGTGAATAAAAAATATTCATCAATAATAACATATTAAAGATTCAGGGACCGTGAATGTAATTAAAGAATAAAAACTCCAAAACTATGAAGAGATCAAACTTCTACCAATAAAACAAAACAATAAGACACAATAAAAACCCAGGCCACTGTTATTCACCAAATCAATGGACAGTCACAAGGAAGTATAATGCTCAATGTATGTCTAATTCTTTGATTTCAATAAATAAAATAATTTAATTTTACCGACGGATTTACCTGTAACAAATTACATAATCCACCAACCTGAAACAAATCATAAATATAATTTAATAATTAATAAAAATAAAATAAAAATAAGAATAAGAAGAACAAAGTTTCATATGGAAGCAGAGGATAATTCTTTATATTTATTTTTTTGTGCGCAAAAAAAATTGTTCTGAATTCCTTTTTATTTATTTTTTTGTATGCAAAAAAACTTGGGTTGAATGCAAGTTACTTTCTCCTTGTGATGTTTGAATTCTGATTTGGAAGCAACTCACGTGACGTGGGGTGGAGAGAATTTTGGTCAAAAAAGCACAAAATTGAATAAATAAAATCAAACCCGAAAACAGAAAGCTTCTCTGCAAGTTTCGCTCGTCATCCTAAAGAAAAGACGATAGTTATCCAAACTAAACAAACAAATAATAATAAAAACAAATTCCCACAACAAATCATCAATATAATGGAAAAACACAAATGTGAATGAAGAAGAAAAAACTCACTGAGTGTTGGGACATTCTTTTTATTCTCTCAATCCCATTCAGTTTTCATCTCAGAAATTTATCTTTATCAATTGTTGTCTGGCCAAAAAAATGAAAGCGATGTTGGTGTAGAGCTACAATAATGGGGTTATATAACAAATTATCCAAAACTAAACAAACAAATAATAATAAAAACAAATTCCCCAAAACAAATCACCAATATAATAAAAAACACAAATGTGAATGAAGAAGAAAAAACTCACAGAGTGTTGGGACATCATTTTTATTCTCTCAATCCCATTCAATTTTCATCCCTGAAATTTATCAATTCAATTGTTGTCAACCTAGTTGTTATTTGGTCATAAAAAAAAAAAAACACATAAATGGAAAAGAAAGAAGCAAAATAAAATATAGAAAATCGTAGAGGGGGAAGGAGATGATGAAGATGAAACACGAACCATCATAGATCGTCAGATAATCTCTTTCGACCATCGATTTCTCTGTAAAAAGAATTTTTTTACAGAAAACAAAAAAGAGGGGAAAAAAGGACGATGAAAAACATAAACGCGAGCAACAATCCCCTTTAACCTTGAATTTTCATGTGTTGGGACCATCCAATCTTTGACTTATCTCCATACCCTTTTTTTTAATTAAACTAAATGAAATTTTATTAAAAGAATTGTAATCGCACAAAATGGCTCCATGGATGTACGGAAAATAAGCAGTCCACAGGTTCCTATCAAGATGCGAAATGATAAACTCGATTTCGGTCCAATCATGACATCGCCGGTCATAACCAATGTTCTGACTACCGGCGACGTGGCATCGAACCATCAACGGCAGAAAAAAAACATAAATTTAATAAGCCAAATTTTAAAAACCTCAAAGACCCATTTAAAATCACGCGCACAGCGGCACGGAGTAAATCACGCTATCCCAACCAATGAATTTTTTTCTTTTTTTGCACATAGACAAACAAAATTGGCATCGGCGGATGGGAAGGTGGAACAACGGCACAAAACGCTGCGTTTTAAGAGTGTCATACGTGACTTCCTATACTTTGGGAATTCTTCCTCATCGGTATTGATTTTGACTTCTCAGAGCAAGAAACAGTGGGAAAAAAACATGATTTTAGGGAGAAAAATTGGAAAAAAAAAAAAAAGGACGGTAAGTAGTGTGAGGAGAATACACATGAATCGCGGCAGCGGTGAAAGGGGGAACCGGTAAAGATAGACGATCTAAGTAGCGAGCAGCACAAAGGCTATGACCTATCTCCCTACCTTCAATAAAGAAACATCAAAAAATTAATTTATCAAAAAATAAGAAAAAATATAAATCAAAGATAAGGCGAGTAATCAATGTTTGTAATGAAAATATAAATAAATAAGATTGTATACCTCAATCAGTTTTCAGTTACATTAAAGATCCTATTCATCAAGGCCAAAATAAAACTCCAAGTGGGCTGGTGGCCCGGCCCATCCTCACAGGTTACTACAAAATCGACCATTTCAAGAACCAGCCCTACAACCCGTACAACATCTACATAAGCCCGGACGAAGCGATTCTCTGTTGCAACTCATAACATAGCATGTACACTCAGATGCTCTGTGGCCTTCTCATGCGTGAAGATGTCCTCCGAGTCGGTGCTATTTTCGCCTCAGGCCTCCTCCAGTGCTTCAAGATTTTATACTTCATCTAATATATGAAGCCAAAAAATGGCAAAGCACTCAGCATCATCCAGATTAATCATTCTCAAGTATTTTCATCACACTGCATCAAAATCATCATCTTCTATCACTACCATTGTGAAACTGATCGCCCATATTATTTTTCCTCCATATACTTACAAAATATAAAAGAATAAAATTAAACCACAGCTTCCAATCACATGTTCTTCTCAAGAAAATATAGATTTCATTTCCAATGATTTCAGAATTTTGAAACCGTAAATTAATTGGGGGAAAAACTTAAATCTGTCAAACCCTAAATATGAAATAAAAAATACCTGAGGACTGGCCTAGTCAAAAACCCAAAAGTGATTTTCCCCCTCATGTCAAAAGTTGTCTCCACGGAAAAATCAAAGATGCCACCGGGAATCACACACTTCCGTCAACACAGCTGCATAGATCGCCGCCTAGGCCACCACTGCCGAGACTTCATCGCTGTCGTTAAACACACCACTGTAATTCTTATCAGAAAATGAGGATTAATATGTGGAGGGATTTATGATTTGAGATGGTTTGATTTTGGGTGGGAAAAAACACATAAATGGTAGAGAAAGAAGCAAGAAAAAAAAAATCGTACTTTGAATCCTTCGAGTACACGACCCACCCTTCGGCTTTGTCCTCTCACTTTCCTCATCAATGGCAATATAGAATACTCAATACCTAGCATCCAGCCTCTCTCTATAAACCCACAGATAAGCTCGGAAAAAATCCTAGAGAAATCGGAGGAATAATCGATCGCCGGGTAGAAAATATTTATAATGGAGCGTATTTCATCCGCTACGGGCCAGCAGAACATGGTGGCGATATTTATGGAAATCGCCGCCGGCCAAACTGTCGACACCGCCCGTCAATTCCTTCAGGTAACCTTGGGACCGAAAAAAAGGATTTTTCATGAATGGTTTTGGCCAGAAAAGAGAAAGCATAGAGAAGTTTCGGGAGAGATTAGAAAGTAAATAAATGAAGGAATAAATGGTTTTGGCCAGGAGAGAGAGAGAGAGATCATAGAGGAGAAGGTTCGTGAGAGATAAAGAAGATAAATGAAGGAAAAAAAAGAAAGAAAGAAATGGCCAGAAAAGTTCAAGAGATAATAGAAAGAAAATAAATTTCTCACAAATCAGCAAACGCCATTTCTCGAGGTTTATTAAATAAATAATACTTTTTTTATTCAAAATCACCAAAATAAAACACTTTAAAAAACGATTGCGTTTTTGGGTCGGGACGCCTTTTCCAAAAGTGTCCCGGGTACTTTCTAGACGGTACTTTAAAGTAACCGTTTTAGAAAATTACCCGGGACGCCATTCCCAAAGGCGTCCCAGGCCTAGAATGGCGTAAATAAAATTTTGAGGTTAAAATGAAAAAAAAAAATTGTGGGGGGGCGGGACGCCTTTGCCAGTGGCGTCCCGGGTTAAATATGCAAAAAAATAAAAATAAACGGCCATAACCCTAGCCCGTCTCTCTTTCTCTCCCCCATTTCCCGTCTGCACCTGCCCCTTCTTCCCCTTCTCTCCCCTTCTCCCATTCTCCGACAGCAGCAACAACACAAGGCAGCGGCGGCGCGGCAGAGCAACAGCAAAGCGGCGCGGCGGAGCATCAGCAACAGCGGCGCGGCGGAGCATCAGCAACAGCGACAGCACGGTAATTTTTTTTTTTTTAAATTCTGCAACATTATTATTATTATTATGATTATTGTGTTAATATATATTGTATTTTTTTGGATTGTGTGTTCATCAATTATAATATTTCAAAAATGTTAATATATATTGTGTGTTTATGTGTTTGTAAATTTTAGTTGTTCATTTTTATTAATTTGTGATAAAATTATTCATTATGTAAATAATCAAATTTGTTAATATGTCAATTTTAATGTCAATATTTATAGAATATGTTGTGAATTTTTTTTATTCAAATTAAATGTCAATTTATATGTTTGTGAATTCTAGTTGTTAATTGCTCGTGAAATTTAATTGTATTGATTTGTGATGAAATTATTCATTATGTGAATAATTAAATTTGTTAATATGTCCATTTTAGTGTCAATGTTTATAGATATATTCTGAAATTTTTTTATTCAATATAAATATCAATTTATATTTTTGTGAATTTTAGGTGTTAATTGCTTATGAAATTTAACACTATTGATTTTGTGATGAAATTGTTCATTATGTGAATAATTTAGATTTGTTAATATGTTAATTTTAGTATCAATATTTAATAAAATTTATTTGGGTTTAGAAGTAAGTGCACATATGGCGAATGCGTCCAGTGGCAACGAGTATGACATGTATGCATCTATTCTACGAGACGATGATGGATTTGCAAATGTTAATCCCACCGAGCATCATGCTCCTCCCCCACCGGTGATCTCGGACTACCCCGCCGATTGCTTCGCACCAGATGAAGGAAGCGATTCTGAACAGAATTTAGATGAACTAGATGATGATGGTCATGAAACTGACGAAGAATTCTTTCAATTGGGGGTAGTAGACCAAATGAAGATCCTTTTGAACCCACCCTGGATGAGCTTGCCCCTAGAACCCATAAACGAGCGGATAGAGGATCGGCACTGTACCAGAACAGACCATTTTTCGATCACGTATATGAAGACGTTCCAATTGATTCTATTGGTGTCCCTCAACCGGACTACTACTACGATAAAGACGAAGGAGTGTTGAGAACGGGCATGATATTCAGAGATAAAAAACATTTGATGTGGGCTGTCAAGGATTACTCAGTGCGCGTCGCCAAGTGCGCGTACAGAGTGGTATTGAGCAATCCAAAGGTTTGGAAAGTTGTTTGCTTGTCGAGTTCACTTGGTGAGAATGATGTGGATGTTCTGAATCCAGTAATCGATGAATCAGCCGAGTGCGGATGGTGTCTCCGCGCTAGTTTTCGTAAACGGAAGGGTGCGTGGGTAATCACTAGATTGGGTTTTACGCACAGATGTCTTGCATCTTTTACACGTAAAGATCACCCCAATTTGTGTAAAAATATGATTGCTATGCTCATTACCACCCACGTCGAGAAAGATCCGTTATATGGTGCTTTGCATGTCCAGAGTGCAGTCAAACAAGAATACGGTTATAACGTGTCATATCACAAGTCATGGCAAGGTTTGCGACGGGCTCGTGAAAATGTGTACGGGACGTGGGAGGAGTCGGTCCAGCATTTGCCGAAATACATGGAGGCCTTGCAATCGTACAATCCGGGGACAGTGGTTGAGTGGCTGCACAAATCTTCTGGAATTGCCGATGTGCATATGTTAAGATTTGTATTTTGGGCATTTCGACCATGTATCGAGGCTTTCAGACATTGCCGCAAGGTGATCAGTGTTGATGGAACCTTTTTGGTTGGAAAGTACAAGCACACGTTGCTGATGGCAATTACAGTTGACGCCAACCAACAAGTCGTGCCACTAGCTTACGCAGTTGTCGATTCAGAGAGTTACAGCTCCTGGCATTGGTTCCTTCACATGGTTGCAAAACATATTATCCGCGACATAGAAAGGGTTTGTCTTATTTCCGATCGACATGCCGGACTACTTAGTGCACTAGAACAAGTTCCGGCATTCTCTTCTAACGTTTTTTGTTTGCGACATGTCTCTTCTAACTTCAATACGCATGCCAAGTCTGTGAAATTGAAGGATATGTGTTTTAAAGATGGAGCAGAACCCAGGGTTACTGTCTTTCACAAAATAATGGAGCAGATTAAGGCGCTTGATCCGGATGCATTTGCATACTTGGATGGTATTGATAAGAGCAAGTGGACACTGTCCCACGATGGCGGCAAACGGTGTGGCATCCTGACGACCAACATGTCCGAGTCCATCAATGGAGTGATGAAATGTGCTAGACGGCTACCAATAACTACCATCGTTCGAATCACATTTGCCCGGAGTATTCACATTTTTTTGATCGTTTGAAAGACGCGACGAGACTCCGTAACATGCAACAATTTTGGCCAGATAAGATATATGGGGTGTTCAGGTCAAGACAGCAATTGGGGACATCTTACCAAATTACGGGATATAACTGGGCGGCACAAACGGCCCAAGTTTCCGTACGGGTCGATGGATTAGTTCGTGCCTGGAACTTTCGAGTGTCCTTGTCGAACACGGAATGCTCTTGTTGTAGGTGGGTGAGCAGTGGACTTCCGTGCTCTCATGCAATAAAAGTGTGCACCGAATTTCGAGTGGATCCTCGAGTTTACGTCCAAGACTAGCACTGCTGCGTACCTACGTACTTACTTTGGCCCGGCTTTTGAACCATTGCCTGATGCAGAGGACTGGAACGAGGCAAGTTTTGAATTGATTCATGATCCCCACACGCGGAGGCAGCGGAGCGTTGGACGAATCAGGGGTATTAGGATACCCAACGAAATGGACCAACCACAAGTACGCGCAAGGCAACAATACCGCGCGACAGATGTTGCTAGCTCGTCACAAGGCGGTGGACGTTCTGGTTCCAGACATTGAGTTCTATGAGTTCGATGTTGTAATTCGCTATCAGGAGTAATTATTGTGTGATTTCTATTAATAATATTGACATTGATGTTGTATTTCGATTTATTATCCTATTGACAGACGTTGAATTAATAATCTGTGTTGTATGAATTCCTTAAGTAACATTTTATTTTGTATCGTGTGTATGTATTTATCTTACAGTATGTGTGTATGTATTTATCTTGCAGATGGCATCACATTTCTTGAGCCAGCAGGGTTTACATAGACCGAGGACCGTTGCGGGTGGGCATATAGATGATGTTCTGAGGATGAAGTATGGGGTAACTCATATTTTCTGGGACGAGCATCAGAGTCTGCATCCTCGGGTTATGTCGGTGCTACATCGATAGGGGTTTTACGGGGTCGCACGGTGCGGAGCAATCGCGAAGCTGGACTGTCATTTGATCACCGCTCTAGTGGAGAGATGGCGTCGCGAGACGCATACTTTTCATCTGCCTGTGGGAGAGGCGACTATCACTTTGCAGGATGTGGCTGTTATTTGGGTTCTTCCGATTGAAGGTGCCCCGATGATCGGCGATGATCTCGAGTGGAGCAGGGACGATTGGGCAGACTATATCGAGTTGATGGTAGGATTGAGTGTCGATACTGAGGAGGAGATGAAAGGTGACGACACACCACAGACTATATCGAGCCGTATGAGAATCTTGACATTGAGTGAGTATCTCAGGATCAGGAGCAGGCATATAAACGACGACACACCACAGCAGGAGATCGTGCAGTACGCTCGGGGGATTACACTTTTACTGCTCGGGACGTTGTTGATGCCATGTGGGACGAACAGTTATCTTTCTGTCCACTACCTACGTCATTTTGAGGATGATGCCACGGCATCGGGTATTAGCTGGGTAGTGCTGTGCTTGCATACCTGTATCGCGAGTTGTGTATGGCTGTGGCAGAAGATAAGAAGACGATAAGTGGCCCCATGGATTTGTTACAGATTTGGGCGTGGTCCCGATTTTCATCTATCAGGCCAGAGACCACGAGGCTTTCTTGGATCTTGAGCGGACCATTCACGTTCGAGCTGAGGGCATCACGTTGCTTGTGCTGCCTTATGGTGCTAGGTATATATTTTAACAGGGTAATACTAGCTACACATTTAATTAGTAATCATCGACCATTTGAATAACTTCACTTCAATGTCTACGCAGGTGGATCGGAGAATATAGCTATACGCGGAGCTCTAGGAGTACGTTACGTGTATTCCGTGAGTCACTTGATCGGCTGCACAAGCGGGAGGTAGTGTACGTTTATGAATATCGCCTATAGTTATGATATGGTAAAAATTAACGATGATTATTCAAATGTGCAGTGGACGTGGGAACCGTACGACTTGGTCGCACCTGAAATACAGYTGCTAYGGGAGAGATGCCTGACTGATAACTGGRTGAGCCAYTGCCCACTGATATGTTGGTCGATTGTCGAGATTCATTTTCCCGATCGTGTAACCCGACAGTTCGGCATACGTCAGAACACACCAGCAACCACCACCGTTGACGTTGAGGCATTACACAGTGTCTCTCGAGGACATGAGCATCATGTTCGATGGACTGAACGCCATCATGTATGGGTCCAAGCATGGGAGGTGCGATGGTCTACCAGGATAGAAGGCCCTCCAGTTCAGACGGGTGCGGTTATAGCGAGCGGATATCGAAGATGGTACCATCAGCACACAAATCGATTCATCACTCCTCTAGAAAGACATGCAGAGGGAGGATACCAGCCATCAAACGTCGGCGTTTACGATGCCATTGTAACAATTCCTATTCGCTTTTTTTTTTCACTCAATTAATTTAATTATTTTTTAGTTTTGAAGTTCAACCTTCTATGTTTTGTAGGGCACGTGGAGTCAGCGACTTCATCATGTTTATTTAGAGGCTAGCGCCGACGATCTTGACTCTTATCGTCGTATGCACAATGTAGTTGATTCGGTTGCTGATGAGATGATGCAACGACTGCGTATTCGTGAGGAGTTCTATGAGGATGCTCCAGATGAGCGCACGACATATGCATCCGGCAGCGGAAGATGAAGCATATCGGGGCCGTCCAGGAGAAATGTACCTCGTGATGCTCCAGATGAACGCAGGGCATCCGTTTCGAGTAGTGCAAGACGGAGCATATCTGGCCCTTCCAGATCCTCTCGTCGTAGGGCATCCGCTGTCCCACCCGGGCCACCGCCAGTCATCCATCATGGTAAACCTGTGATCCTTTAATTACTATTTTAGATGTATTGAATAATATTGAAATAATAAGTTATTGCCCAACTTGAATGTAGATCCTGTTGGTCCGTCATCGTATAACGAGGGGGGTGATTACATTCTTACATTTGGATCATCCGAGTTTTATACTCCTACATGTGTTGGGCAGTCGTTTACCGATTTTCTTAATACTGATTATCTGCAGTACGACCCCCACTTCGCACCTGACATGGGCTTTTCGCGCCCACACTTCCATACGACACCAATTCCGATGTCGTTTCCTACTGGAACTGCGGATCGTGCACATCACATTTTGGGTCATCTGGCACATGAGGGCGAAGATGACGAGCAAGTGCCTGAACCACCAACCCCCAAACGACCACATGATCATGACCTACGTAGTGACAAGGAAAAGAAGAAGGCGCTGTGTGGCACGGGATCACATTATGTCTAGTACTATTTGCATATTATGTAATTAAATTTAATTGTGTGGAAATTTTCTATCGGGTGGTTCACTTTGTATTTTTTCGCGTCCTCTAGTTATTTATTTAATTAAGTGTGTAATATTTTGCTTTTCCTTTATTTAATAAAATTTTTATATAATAATTATCCAACCTTATTGGTGACAAGACTCCCCATTRATCAGTAGTGTTTTTATTTAATTATTATCCTTTATTTAATTTTTATTTGTTGTTGTATTTTGATCTTGTTGTATTTTTTATCTTGATATAAAAATTCTTMTAATTTTTTGATATAATTATGATATATTTATTTATTTTACCTAAAATATTATAAATAAATAAATAACCAATAAATAGATTAATATAAATAAATAGTATGGGTTAAGGTTACAAATTTTTGGATTTTGCATAAAACACCCGGGACATCCTTGGGAAAGGCGTTCCGCCCCCCGCGTTTTTTTTTTTTTTTTTTTTTTTTTTTTGCATAAAACACCCGGGACGCCTTTGGGAAAGGCGTCCTGCCCCCCGCTTTTTTTTTTTTTCATATAACACCCGGGACGCCCTTGGGAAAGGCGATATTTTTTTTTTTCATTTGAGCCCGAAAAAGAATTTTCGAGCAAACATACCCGGGACGCCTTTGGGAAAGGCGTCCCGACCCAAAAACACAATCGTTTTTGAAAGTGTATTATTTTGATAATTTTGAATAAAAAAAAGTATTATTTATTTAATAAACCCCCATTTGTCGTGAAGAGAGCAATGCCCATCAACTTTATTATAAGGAAACAACAGTTGTGCAATGCACAACCTTGGCCCACCGAAAAATTTGGGTTCATGTGTGATTGTTGGATATGAAATTTTGTAATTTTTGACATGTAAATCTAAATTTGGAATAGTTATTGACAAAAGATAAAAGCATGAATATGTCCAACCCAACCATTTCATCGATGGATTGTCAAACAACAATAAAATATATAGTAACACATACCAGTATAGCCATTAAAGCTAAGAATTTATAAATTTTTTGTAAAACCACTAAGTTAGACAATATATAAGAATATCTATATTCTTAAATGTACCAAAATCCTGTCATGTATCATTTTTGCGCAACTTCATTCCACGAAAAGAAGTCAGCTTCATCATCACCCATTTCCTTAGCCATGGGCTTTTTTCCGGTACATCAAAACCTGAACAAAGACATTCAAAAAAGAAAGCAAATAGAAATATACATACATACATACATATATATATATATGTATATATATATATATATGCACAGATATATCTCATAAACCCCATCTAATTTAATTTGTCATGGTCTTCCGAAAGAATAAAATATAATAAGTTTATCTAACAATTAATCCAAAATAGAAATATTTCTTCGTTGGTAAATTGTTTATAAAAAATAGTCAGTTACCCTCACTTTGCTCATAATTATTCTTCTTCTCATGAACTCAAAAAAAATAGAAGAAACATTGTGCAAGCTATTATAGATTTATTATTTTTTTAATTATAAATATTTATTTTAATTGTATGTGTGAGTGTTATGTTGGCAAAAAGAAATGAAAAAACATAAAGAAAAGAACCTATAAGCCTGCAGGTTGTTGCATGCTTCACGTTTTACCTGGCGCGTGCGCTGCAGGCGCCCACCCTATTAGGCATTGGGCGGGCAAGTGTGCCCAACGCCACTATAGCTCCAAAAACCCCTCCCCAACCCCCCTCCCTTCCCCGTTAGTGATGCTCTAAACCAAACCAAAAAAAGTCGATAGCCACGTTCAAAATTTTGCAATATGTCTCAGAATTTAAGCATCTTATCAGATAACATATAGGGGCTATCATTAGAACCAATGTATGGAGGAATGCTTGCTGAGGGAATAGTTTTATATAGAGAAACAAATATTAAGGAGTATTTGTAATCTTGAAAGATAGATGTGGTAATTTTTTGTAATAATAGACAAACTCAACAACATTTTAAATAAACCCAATAAATTATGTAAATGAATTGCATGAGATGAGTAGTTTTCATATAATTGACCATTTAAATGGTAGGATAAGAGTCTAAAACCTGATTACTAACAGCCATTCAGACATCATATAAAACTCAAAAAGCATGGTGATGTCTAAAACAAGGTCTAAGCTCATGTCTCAGGTGAAGGTTACCTCTCCAATAGGTATGAATCTACATCTCAGCTAAATGTCATCCCTATGCGAAATCTCTTTGGATCTTCTAAAGCCACCTGTATTCAATTTAAGATATTCATGATGTTATCAAACTATTACAAAAAGGTCATAATAGACTGGGAATTACTTTTCAATAGGGTTAAACCCCAATAGGAAGAAAAAAAGCAAAAAAAAAAAAAGTCCATAACCAAAATTCAAGCCCAGCAGTCAGCAAAAAAAGAACATAATCGTTGTTCTTATGATTTAAGTGTGATTGCCAACTTATTATTCAATAAAATTTCAAAAATAAACTGATTTTTCTTTTGTATTTCTATTAATTATCTTTTACCTCTTCAATTAGTTGTTTGATATATTTTCAAACATGCATTAGCTTTGAGAAAACAAATAGAAATTATGATTATGAAAAACATAACAATTACAAAAATAACTCAGAAAAATAAAAAAGGCTAAACCATAATAGGACATGAATTATAAGTTATAACATACAAAGTCATAAATCATGGCTTGAAATATTTATGACGTTATTATTAAAAAAACCATAGAGAAATAACCTAATTATAAAAAAAAAAAAGACAGACTAACATAAGGAATTAAAAAACTTGACCTGAGATTTTATTGTCATGAATTTAACCCCTTCATAAGCATAAAAACATTTCCAAAATCTTTATGGAACAAATAAAAAGATTTGAACGTTATCAGAAATAAATTAGAACATAAAAGGGCATAAATCATGGTTTAAGATATTGACGGGGTTATTATGAAAAGCACCCTTGAGGTTTAATCTAAATTTCAAAATTAATAAAAATACCCCCATGATTATATTTGCCTTACATTTACCCTACATTAAAAAAATTGAACTCCCCTTGAAATTCATAATACATCACGGTTAGCAATTCAAGGTATTTTGGAAATCTTGAAAGTTTGTAGGTTTTTTTTTTTTTTGGTAATTAGGTCATACCTCATGTACCTACCCAAATATGGATGAGTCCCTTTGAATCTACTCTGAAATAAAACAAATGTCATTGAAAATACACCATAAGTGTAAAATGCCTCTGGGAAGGTTTTCCTGCAGACCCAGAGCATCAAAATTAATACAATCCTGATATATTTTCTCCAGTAAAGATTTTTTCTCCACCATCAACTTGGAGCCTGCATCGAAAGTTAAACAAAATAAACACTCAATCCATGAAACAATTAAATCAATCAATAGGCTGGGCAAGAATTGTCAAATAAAAACAAAACTTACAATTCAGTCATCTTAGCCTCAAACTGACGAGCATCAAACTGTGAACCTTCTGGTGCCGAACCTGCCATACTGTAGTTTAATCGATGCTTTAGTAAGAATATATTGGAATGAATGATAGATGAATAATTTAGAAACAAAAATTTAGACACTTCAATGGAACAATAATAGCTGATTAAATCAACGACTATTTGTTCATCATTTTCAACAATTATCTTATCTATTTGTTATGTAGGTTGCTATAATAGAAACAGAAAAGAAGCTAATTGAAATAGCGGAGGATGAATTAGAGTCCAGAAGAAACAAGGGCTTATACAAAATAGTAATCAAAGGACAAACTCACTTTTTTGAGTAGTTTATTTTATTTTTTGTGCGAGCAGTTTAGACAGTCTCACAGAATAAGACATCGATTTCGCCCTTCCATGGATAATATAACATCTTTTGGTTTTAATTTTTTATTCTTTTTCTGATATGAAGCCAACAATAATATCATCTTAATATCCTTAATATTGTATCTTTTGGTTTTAATATCTCGCACTGTCGACTAAATTGTTTACAATAAGAGCATCTTAATATCCTTATCCCTAGATACACAATATACCCACCGAAAAAATCAAATAAAATACCAAACAACGGCTCAGACTCTATAAGATCAAAATCTACACCCAAAGTAAATATAAACAACTAACTTGCATAAAATCAACTGAAAATATCTGACTCATAAATCAAATCTCATTGGAGCAAAGCCCGTGGATATTATAAGAATCGACACATTGGTAAGAAAAAAGATACAAAAAAAGTACAAATTTAAATCTGTAGACACAAAACCTCCTGATTTGAAGATCCTACCACCGCATGAATAAAAATCCACAAAATCTTAATACACTAATAGACATTATATTAAGCGCATATCCATTCAACCACAAATCAAAAGCAAAAATCCACGGAAAACCCCCATTACAGCATACAAAAGAGCATAGTAATAAAAAAATGTAACATACAAAAATTATCCCAGCACCACAACAATGAAGTTCTTCCTAACAGGACGTACTTCATAAACTAAATCACCAGAGAATTAAGGGATTAGAGAGGAAGAGGTTAAAGCCTGTATTAATTTGTAAAATGGTGGTTCATTTCGTTATAGTCCCAAGAAATATTTGTCATGGCCTTCACTTATATATTTAAGCCAAAAATGAAAAGAAAACTTTAGATTTCTTCATCCAAAAGTTTTTTTTAAAAAGAAAAAGAAAACACAACACAAAAACCCAACAATATATCAACCAAAAAAAAAAAAAAGACTCATGAGGTTTTGTATAATTATGAGGGATTCTTTTTCAATCCACAGATATTTAAAAAACACAAATTTTCCCCTGAAAGAAAATTAATATTCACTTGTTGCATATAATTATGAGAGATAATTTAAAAAGTCACGAGGTTTTATATAATTACAATATATATATATATAATCCAAAAATCTTTTTGAAAATTAGACATACCCCTTTCACCGAATCTCTCAACATCAAACCACAAAACCCCATGCCATGTAATGAATGGTAACCTAAATTTCTACTTTCATCATATATTCCCTTTTCCTGAATCACCATGCACCATTTTCAAACAAAATCTCGACTCAAGAATAAAAGATTGGTAGTTGGACCCGAAAAGAAAATTCAATTAGAATGCTACAAGAGATTGGGTTTTCTAACATGGTAAAAACGAACTCTTAGAGTTTTTTTGGTATGAAAATGGGAACTTCACAAAAACTAACAAACAAATAAATAAATAAATAAAAAGAGAAATACACGAATCATCAATACCTCGTGCGTGTAGCTCTTGAGCAGGACTATGGACGCCCTTTCGAGGCCAAAGTAGCGACCAAGAGGATGCCTTTATTTTCATTGAGTAGATTCAGGGGCATCACATCGCGGGGACTTCTTGTTTGTCGCAGTGCGCTGAGCAAAACTAATAGAGGAAAGTGAGTTTGTGCGCTAATCGATTAAACCTTAAAATGACAGACGAGAATATTGTGGGGGAAAAGATGGAAATTTCATATCCACCTATTTGTTAATCCTGTTGACACCATAACCTAGGTGTCAGTCAATCGTAGCTCCGAATGACATGTGGCATCTAACAATAGCTTCGGTTTATTAGTTGGCAGGTTTTAATGGTTCGTATATTTTGTTACCAAAGTGAGATTTTTTAACTGGGTATAAATAAGGACTTTTTCCCATAACTGTTTATTCACACTTTTTCATTCTAATATTCATTCTCTTCGTTTCTTCTTCTACAATTCATTTTCTTCTCTCTTCATTTCATCATTTTTTTTTCAATAAGCCTCTTCTTTTGATAAGAAAAAAAAAATGAAGATGTCCAATTTTCGGTATAATAAATCAAGCTGTTTGTTCAGATCCATTTGAGGTAGTTTTAAAGCGTTTGAGTCAGTATGTATTTCATTAAAATCAATGTTCAGATCCATTTCTTTAAAATCAATGTTCGGTATATATTTTCCAGTTCTATAATCTATCAAACTGTTTGTCCCATTTGAGTCTGCAATCATCCGGTTTTTCAGTTTTATAATCTATCAAACAGTTTTGAAGATGATTTAAGGAATTCATCCTTAAACACGAATTGTTTTTGTCTTATATAAGGATTCATCCTTAAAGTCAAAGACAAATTATTTTTCAGATTTAAGGAATTCATCCTTGAATTCATTCTTAAATTCATCTTTATATTTTCTCCAAAATTAAATATAAGAAAGTTGTTTATTTTCCGAACGATTATTTTCCAGATTTAAGGAATTCATCTTTAAAGTCGATTAAATTCATTAAAACTGAACACTTTCTCTTATATTTTCCAGTTTTATAATCTATCAAACAGTTTAATGAAAATAATTCTTGTTTTCAAAGCAGATCCATTTTTTTGATTAAATAATTTTTGTTATCAAAGCAGATCCATTTCTATCAAACGTTTTTTTATTTAGTTTTCAGATCTTCTTTTTGTTCAATTTGTTGTTTTAATTTCCTGTCTTCTTTTGTTCAGTGCAGATCAATGTTTACACTGGACACCCATTTTGGAATAGAGGCTTCTGATAAATCTTCACTCATGGTAAATTTTTCTTCTTTTTTTTTCAAAAATCACAACTAAAAATCAGGCTGATTAAGTAGTTGAGATATATTAACATCTCTTTTTTTTTTTTTCTCGGCATTTCCTATTCTGACTTATCACATATCTACAGCAAAGAGCCTGGATAAATCTGAGAGGGTTCAACTTTACCAAGAATTAAGTAGTTGTCTTCATGTTGTGGAGCCCATTGGTGGAAAACCGTTAGACGAAGTGGTGAGTTATGTTCACCATGATTATGTACCAGTGCTCCTATAAACTTCTATTTTATAAAACAAATATTTTACATTTTTATTTAGGTAGAAAGAGTGCAATCTGCATCGTCGTCTTTGAGAAAATTGCTTTTGTCCCCATTGTTTTCTGATTTCCATGTGGATAATGGATCAGTAGACATGATGGATGAGGATGCCGTTTCGAACTTTTCGATTCGTGTGAAGATTAGTGTAACAGTTTGGGATTTCGTCCTTCCAGCGACGCCCTCTCTTCCACCTGTTATTGGTGTATCCTTGAATCATGCTAAATTGGGATTATTCTTTAATTAAGATCTTTTTTCTTTATAGAAAGTATTATATTATCAATTTTGAAAAATAGAATTTTGCATATTAAAATATATTTATATCCTTCTTATAAATTCTGGATTTTTTAACATTAGTGGTATTTCTTCGAATTGAATCCAATTTACGGAAATATAATTATATTCACAAAATAGACACCAATCATGAATATTTAAAATAGATATTGCTTATTTTAAATTTTCATAACGGAGGCCGCATTCATTGGTATTCACCAAATATAAAAATTCATCCATCCAAAAATAATTTTGTTTCTCAATTATCAATATTGTCAAAATTAACTACACATAACCATAAATAGTTGATACGTATAATTATATATATTGATATGTTTTTAATTTTAATTGCTATCGAACTGATAAAAAAATTATATATATTTAAATTCTTGAACATCTCACAATATGGAAGAAAAATATTCCGCTTAAACTTATCATCTTTCCATTTGTCTAGCAATTATATATATTATTAATAAGAATAAATGAGCAGATTTAAAGGTTAAGGAAAATAGAACTGTAAATCGAAACTTTCTATATCAGTTATGGTTAATTGAATGATAATAAATATTCATTATTACTAATTGCTCATCAAACACCGATTAGAATATCAGTTGGGGATATGTTTAAATACTTTTAATAGATGACAGAATATCATTATATGTTTAAATAGATGACAGAATATCAGTTGGGAATATGTTTAAACACCGATTAGAATATCATTATTATTTTTAAATATCCATAGTTTTTTTTAAATACTTTTAAACAGAATATTTTGCTAAAAGACTTGTATTAATTATCTTTGTTAATTATATATGGCATATTCTGTTTTAGAATAATTTTTACCATTTTGTGTCAATAACTATTATTCAGACAAATTAATTAATTAATCAATTATTATTAGTGGAATAATTATTCTGAAGATCCATTTTAGAATACGATTTGTAATAATTGTCTTTTTTTCTTATTTATTGCAAATATTTTATCAATAACTACGATTCAAATAACCAGGTAATTAATCAATTATTATCAATAGATTAATTATTCCGAAGAAATGTCAAATTTTATCAGATCGATTTGTATCAATAGATAACTTTTAGATTATTTCTAATAAACATGTTAGTATCAATAATTATCCAATTGGATCTATTAAAATTTTTGTTTAAATTGACGTAGATAACTTTTACTTTATTTCTAATAAAATATTTTCCTTATATATAATTAAATATATATTAGTTTAATTTATGGCAATTTACACCCCTATATTTCAGTATCGATAGATATAATATAATTTCTGTATCAATTATTGTCTTTATCAATAAATATAGGGTAGATGATTAAAGTATTTTAAATATACTGTATTTACGATATTGTATGGGTTTAAATTTGTTCCAATAATTAAATTTGTTCAAATAAATCTTTGAATATATTTTTTAAAATTTTCATTATACTTATACAATAATTAAAAGTTTATCTGATAAAATATAACGATATATACGTATAAATTATAACATCTCACAATATGGAAATACAAATATTGTTAATCTATTATGTTATGTTTCCAAGTATTTTGAAATAATACCACATTCTGAAATTTRYATTATTCACAATTAAACACACGTAAAGAAATAGGAAAACTATGTTTTAGTCAAACATTTCACAGTTAATTGATTTGGAATGATAAATCAGTTTTTTTAATCAATTTATATTAATAGAAAGATAAAAATTATTCATTTATTAGTGATTACTCATTTTATTGACTAAAAATAAATGTCTCAAAATAAAATTTGTCATAACTCAACAGACCTTATTTTCCATATAAATTCGAAGATTTCTGTTTTGATTGACATGAAATAAATTTTGGAATATGTTTTTAACAATTTTATCTTTTACTTATATAATAATTAAAAGTATTAATGATAGAAAAAAAAAGGATATTCAGAAATTATAAAATGAAATTATGGAAAGATATATATTTTGATTCTGTTTGTCATCATTCCATGTCCAAAATTATTATTATACACCACAATCTAGCATAAGAATTGATAATTGATTTGTTACCTAATTGGTTTGCCAAAAGATGCAGTATATACTTGTAAATTATAACATCTCACAATATAGAAATACAAATATTCTTATTTTATTTGTAATATTTCGATTTATTTTGAAATACTTGAGGTTTCTGAAATTTCAAATGAACAAAATTAAACACATGTAATTGTAATTGTTCTAAATAAAAATTTAGGCAAAGATTTCACATTTAATTGAATGGAATGATAAATCAAAACTTTTTAATTAATTTAAATCATAGAAAATAAAATGATATTAATTATTCATTTATTTTAGATTATTCTTTTTATTGACTAAAAATATTACATTAATAGTTAATCAATTATTATTAATAGTAATTTAATTAATCAGCTATTACGAGATTAATCATTGTATTAAATATATTTATTGTCAATTTATCCACACCAAATATAGTTCATTGTACCTTAAATATAATTTATTCTTAGTACGTATATATGTACCTTAACTATATAATTTAAAATATCTAATCACTAAATTATGTTCTTGATTTTTTTTTTTCGTTTAAGATTTTAAAATAAATATTCTTGAATCGGTAATTGGAATTATCTAACTATAATTTAGGAAAATTACATTAATTAGTTAGTTAATAAATTATTATTAATTTATTATAATTAATAATAGTATTTTTAGTTTTCCAAAATACTTTCTCTAATATTGAGTTATTTCAATATATTTGTACTCGGTAAATATATCATATATATCTTTCTTGATTTTAGGGTGGTTATGATTCAAATTAAGAGTCTTCTCTTAATTTTATTAAAACAAAATTTTATACTTATTTTCTTCGGTTATTAGTGTGTGTGTATATATATATATATTCTATTTTATAAGAATTTACAATATTAACATATATGTAAATGTATGAAAATTTATAAAATAATTAGAAATGACCCATCAATATTTTTTAAGTAATAAGTCTAAACGACATTTGTGGTGTAAAGATTTGTTAGTTGAATATTTTATTTTATATATTTAACTATTATTCCAATTCTACTAAAAGAGAAACAGTTCTAATTGTTTGGCTTAATTTCATATACGATAATGATTTTCTAAATATTTCTTAGTTGTTGACTTATGTTTGTTATAAAACCGAAATCAACAAAAAATTTCATATTTTAACGTTTATTATTTTCAAAGATTAAAATAATTTTATATTATTATGTATTTTTCTTATATGCCCGCGTAATAAACGGGTTGTTACACTAGTAAAACTCTAAAATGAAGAGTATCTCAGTCCATCTAATAAAAAACAAACAAGTGTCGACCACAACGCCAACCACTTGTCAATCAAAGGAGGTACTACAAGGTACTACAGTAACAAACCATGTTTTCTTATCTTATAGGTTAGATTATTTAAGTTCATATTATATGTGTAAAAAATTAAATCCATTTTAGTTATAATTCTATTTATTAACTTACTAAAAGTATAAATAACTACAACATATATAAAATAATATAATCATAATATTAGTGTGTATTTATATAATTCAGTCTATTAATCTACTGAACCCGAAATACCAAATCATCATAAACTTATGCGACAAATACTCAATCAACTCAATTGTTTTGGCCACTTGAATAAACACTCCTAAAGATCCCCACCATCATTAAGAAGCAAAATATTCTCAGTTGAAGCCCTCTAAATTGTAATGTTCCAGAAATGTAGGATCAAGAAACTCATTTCAAGAAAGGCTTCCACTTAAACATTTTATAAACAAGTATGAAATTATTCTTGAAATGGGTTTCCAAAATCACTTTCTTTTCCTCCTCACAAAAAAAGGTTTCCACTTTTCGAGATTGAAATTTGGTAAACAACTAAACATGCACTGTATATACATAATTCAACAAAAGAAAAGAATAAAAATAAAATAAAATTTAGGCAGTTTACTGGAACCGCCTGAATAAAAGCTCTCGAGGAAGCTCCGAAAAGGGCTCGATAACTTTCTCCATCCTTTTAGCTATATATAAATGACTAATTTTATACGGCTTGTAGATAAACTCTTTCCCGGAACAAAATAAGAAGGAAAACTGAATTTAAAATATTGGGCTTTGCAGTTAGAAATCAACCATACCTCGTTCGTGTAGCTCTTGACCCATCAAGCATATATTAATCTTAATCAACTCATAAAAGCTAAACTTAATTTAAATTATAATAACTGCAAAGGGGAAAAAATACTCATAGGTACAATAATGTTTTAAACATGACAAACAGTTGTTCCTGAAGAATCTCTAACATAAAGCACACGCACCCCAGGTTTCTTAATATAAATAAAAGTATTAACTTATTAAAAATTAACTAAACAAAATCAAGTTCATAAACATTAAACATTTTAAGTGGTAATTGAAGCTGAAGCTAAAAGTCATGTTATTTAAAACTATAAAGAAGCACAAGCTTTAAATTAATAAATTCAATAGTGAGTAATGTATCCCCAAAATATTGCATCATATTTAGGAAATATATTACAACATAATAAATAGAATAACAGTGAACTCACAATCCAAATGTTATCGACTCCACCAAGAACGACATCAACTTAGAAAGGGAAGGATTCCGAACTTCGTACTTAGTCTTAGTCCCATCATCATTCTGAGAATAATACAATTTAAAAATTAGAAATTTAATCAACCAAAATTAATTTAAAAACAACGATTCACTACATAATAATCTTGAAAATTCAAACCTGAACAGTACCGTGAACAGCCCTTCAATGGCCGAGATCGGGTATTTTGATTGTGCCTTTATCCTGATCAAGCAGTAAATTTTGGGGCTTCAATTTAGATTGCAATTGAGGACGCCATGGCTAGTTGTTGCGCCTAGTAGATGAAGCTCTGTATTGGTGCATCTTGTAGGAGGAATTTCGTGGGAAGAGATATGATGGGCCTGGAAATATGTCAGACCTGGTGAGGGTAGACCTGGACCAATAAAGCGCGGCTAGACCAGAATGACCTAGTGTTCTGGACAGGTCTTCCTCCTGAAGCGGGACCTGACATCCCCTTCCTAGAAGACCATGTTGGGTGGAATTTCGGGACGTCAGGGAAATGTACTTGGGGGAGACCAGGGCTGTTCAATTGGCCCTCTTGAAAACAATGCGTTTCGCCTCACTTGATAGGGTAATAGGTAGATCAGACCTGTCTTAGGGTAGATCTGACCTCAGTGGCTGGACTGAGGAGGATCTCTTCCAACCAAGCTATCTTAAGAGATGGTAGGGATCGGGAAATTATACGGAGCTGGCTAAGGCAATTGGCCAGAAGCAATCCTGGCGCCGGCATTGCAATAAAATGAAACGAGAAAGATCTGTTCTTCAGATCCCTAATAATGAGACAAGTGGGACCACTTGTCAGAATTGGTTAAATAACAACCCCAGATTCGCGGCATGTGCCCCTGAGATTCCGGCCGGGGTCCCCACCAAGAGAAACTATAAATATCTCAGCTTTGAGGCTGAAGGGAGGTAAGTCATTCTTTGAGTATTCCTTCTATTTTCTGAAAAACACCTCAGGCGCTTACTGACTTAAGCATTGGAGAGGTTTCCACCGGAATACCACCGGTGGTCCTTTCTAACGGGTGTTTGTGTCGCAGGTCAGAAGAGCTTTCGGTTTCCGGGTGTTGTTCTCGGTGCTAATCACTTTTTGGGTTGAAACAATTGGCGCCGTCTGTGGGAATCCGATCGGGCTAAGACGTGAGAACAAGATATGGCTTCCTATGGTTTGAGACGCAATCTGGTGGGAGAACTCGGTGGAACTCCCAAATCCGCCATGCCGTGGGGCATGCCGCCGCCGGCAGAAACATCGGTAACGAGGCTTGAAGAGGTAGAACCACCAACCGCGGCTGGGTCAGGCACTATCCCACCTCCCTCGGGCGAGACAACGCCTGCCGCGAGCGAATCGTTCAATGACATTATACTCCAACAACTGTCTGCTCTTATTGGAAAGGCGGTGGAGGCGGCTGTGGAAAAGAAATTTGCGGAGAAGTCAACACCACCGTGGAGTGATCGACCTGATCGGACGGTTCCAGTGGCAGAAACTGAGCCGCCGCGCAACCAACGCGTGGAAAGAGCTCCCCCTCCAGAAAGAGATGAGCACTTTTCCACTTCTGATAGTGAGACCTCAAGTCATGTTAACCCAGGTCTGGCTGAACAGGTGCAGAGCTTACAAAAAGAGGTACGGGAATTCAAGAGGAAAATGGTGAACCGTGGAGCGGTGCCAACTAGGCGAGGCACTCCGTTTATGGAAGAGGTCATGAGGGATGACGTTCCGGCCTCATACCGATCTTTGGGTTTTGAGTACAATGGGACTACGGACCCTTGGGATCACCTGAGCAGATTTGAAATCGCAGCGGCGGTGCATAAATTTTCAGACGCGGTCATGTGTCGGGTCTTCCCAATGACCTTCACTAAGTCCGCACAGCTCTGGTTCAGCCAGCTGCCACCTCGTTTCATCAGCAACTTTGATGAGTTTAGCTCTGCCTTCTTGCACCAATTCACAAGTTGCAGGAAGTACCAAAAGATGTCTCTAGAGCTATTTAGCCTAAAACAGAAAGAGAATGAGAGTCTGCGCGCTTACATTAACAGATTCACAACTGCAAAACTGGAGGTGCCCTCTGCGTCGGAAGAGCTGTTGGTGAATGCTCTAGCACAAGGTCTGAGGAGAGGTGAATTTTTTCAGTCGCTGGTTGTTAAACCAGCCCTAAAGTTTGGAGAGCTCTTGGAACGAGCTGAGAAATATATTCACCTTGAGGAGGCTTTGAAAATCAAGGACGACGGGGAAAAGAAGAGGGAGAGATACGATCGTGAGGACAGGACTGCCGCAAAGAAGCCGAGGTTAGATTTGCCTGGAGGGAGACCTAGTTTCGACAGATATACCCCCTTAGCAACTCCACAAGGTGAGATTTTACAGGCCATGGAGAAGCATCCAGACCTGAAGTGGCCTAAGACCTACTCCCAGAAACCCAGGAAGGAAAGGTCTGATCGCTTCTGCCGCTTCCATAACGAATATGGACATGATACTGATCAGTGTACTCATTTGAAAGATGAGTTGGAAAGATTGGTCCAAGCTGGGCACCTGAAAGAATACGTCCGTATGAGAAGGGAAGAGGCCAGACCTGGCATTAAGAGTTACGACCAGTCTCGCCAGGGCAAAGGAGATCAGGATAGGGTGCGCACTGGATTGAGAAGACCTGACCAGGCCTAGGTCATCCATGGCGAGATACAAATGATCACAGGTGGAGAGTTGGATGAACACTCCAAAAGAACCCAGCACAATTATGTCCGCGCTGCTAGGGACCTGATCAGGACATCCAGAGAAGTGGGACAATTAGGACCTACAACAAATATTTGCTTTGGTTCCGAGGATTGTGATGGCATCCTAGCCCCACACATGGATGCTTTGGTCATTACGGCCACTATCGCTAACTACAATGTACGGAGAATTTTCGTGGATACGGGGAGTTCTGCGGACATTTTATTTTATGACTGCTTTAGACAATTGAAATTGAATGTGGAATTGGAAGAGGTGGCGACTTCTTTGGTAGGGTTTGCAGGGGAAGCCCTGAAACCCTTGGGCGCAGTAAGGCTCCTTGTAACGCTAGGGGAAGAGCCGTACAGGGTGACCCGAAGGGTACGTTTCTTGGTAGTGGATGCCCCATCCTCGTACAATGTGATGCTAGGTCGGCCATCCCTAATCCAGTTCCAAGCCGTCATTTCGGTATTTCACATGAAAATGAAGTTTCCGGCGGAAGACGGAACAGGGGAGGTCAGAGGTGACCAGTATGTTGCACGACAAACGTATGTCGAGTGTATCCAGAGGAATGCCGAAGAAGAAAGGCAGAGCAAGAGGATTAGAACGGAGCTGCCACGAACAGAGCCGACTGGTAGACAGGAAGGCCTGATGATGGTCGAGGTAATCCCAGGGGACGAGAGTCAGGTCCTTCGCGTAGGGACGACCCTCAGTCCAAAAATTTTGACAGACCTGGTAGCTCTGCTGAGAGACAGTTCTGATGTGTTTGCCTGGTCTCCACAGGACTTGGTGGGGATTGACCTAGTAGTGGCAGAGCATCACCTTAACATTAACGCAGGAGCGAAACTGGTTAAACAGAAGAAACGCAACTTTGGACCAGAAAAAGAGGCCATAATAGAGGCGGAGGTAGAAAAACTCTTGAAAGCCGGACATATTCAAGAAATACAATTTCCGGAATGGCTGTCTAACGCGGTTCTGGTCCCGAAAACTGATGACTGGCGAATGTGCATAGATTTTCGCGACCTCAATAAAGCCTGCCCAAAAGATCATTATCCACTGCCAAGAATAGACCAACTGGTCGATTCCACCTCTGGATGTGATCTCCTGAGTATGATGGACGCCTCGCAAGGCTACCACCAGATCCGTTTGGCTAAAGAAGATCAGAAGAGGGTTAGCTTTATAACCCCAAAGGGTACATACTGCTATGTGGTCATGCCATTCGGGCTCAAAAACGTAGGGGCTACATATCAAAGGCTGGTAGACAGGATGTTCAGAGATCAGCTGGGCAGGAACATGGAAGTCTATGTGGATGACATGCTGGTAAAAAGTATAAAAGCAAGCTCACATGTGCAAGACCTGAAGAAAACCTTCGACACTTTGAGAAAATACAGAATGAAACTTAACCCTAAGAAGTGTGCATTTGGGGTCAGAGCTGGCAAGTTTCTCGGGTATATGGTCACTGAAAGAGGGATTGAGGCCAACCCAGAGAAAATTCGGGCAATTATGGAGATGCAGGCGCCTGGAAACGTCAAGGAAATGCAATGTTTAGCAGGACGCATCAATGCTCTTAGCCGATTTGTCTCGCGCTCGGCAGCGAAGAGCCTCCCTTTCTTCCAAGATCTGCGTAAAAAAGCCCGTTTTGAGTGGACCAAAGAATGCGAAGACGCATTTAAAACGTTAAAAGAGCACTTGGCAAGTATGACCTTGCAAACAAAGCCTGTCCTAGGAGAACCCCTCATTTTGTACTTATCAGTAGGGCAACAGGCAGTCAGTTCTGTCTTACTTCGAGAAGAGGGGAAGATGCAGAAACCAGTCTATTATTGGAGCAAGGTCTTGCATGATGCCGAAGTAAGGTATGTAGAGGTAGAACGGGCAGTACTGGCCCTCGTAGGAACGGCCCGGAAACTACGTCCGTATTTCCTTTTGCATAGTATAATTGTACGAACGAATTTGCCTTTGAAAGCGGTATGGATAAGCCAGAGGCGTCGGGAAGACTGGTCAGATGGATAATCAAGCTAAGTGAATTTGATATCAGCTTTGAGGCCAGAACATCAATTAAAGCTCAGGCCTTGGCTGACTTCATGCAAGAAATGACTGGCCTTCCCGAAGAACTAAAGAAACGGACAATCTTCACGGATGGCTCTGTCTGTAATCAGGGCTGTGGAGCTGGAATTGTTCTGATTGATCCAGAAGGCGTGTCTACTGAATTTGCTATCCGGCTAAATACAACATTCTCTAATAATTCTGCTGAGTACGAAGCTCTTCTAAGAGGTATTCAGGTGTCGAAAGACCTGGGCGCGGATCACGTATGTGCCAAGGTCGATTCTCAACTTGTTTGCAAACAAATTAACGGAGAATTCGAGACAAGGGAGGAACATATGAAGAGGTACTTGGCCAAATTCAGAGAGCTGGCCAGAGGAATGAAAGAGTTAACAGTCCTCCATATTCCTAGGGAGGAAAATGGACGGGCTGACTTCCTGGCAAAGGTGGCCAGCTCGGCTTCAGAATGTCAAGAGAAGGTGATTACCTTGCTACAGGCGGGCGGAGAATTCGGGACAGAGCAGGTAGGCTCAGTTATTGAGAGAGATGATTGGCGCTTTCCCATAAAGACATACCTGGAACAGGGAGTCTTGCCAAATGATAAAAAAGAAGCAGCAAAGGTACGAACCAGGTCTGCTAGATTTTATTTAATTAAAGGAGAGTTATTTAGAAGAGGATTTGGTCAGCCTCTTCTGAGATGTTTAAGCCGAACGGAAGGAGCTCTGGTCCTTAGAGAAATCCATGAGGGATGTTGTGGTAACCACATGGGTGCCAGAGCTCTGTCAAGTAAGATCTTACGAGCAGGGTATTTCTGGCCCCATCTACGAGAAGAGGCGGAAAATTTCGTGCGCGCATGTGAGAAATGCCAGAAGAATTCAACGTTAATACACAGGCCTGCCGAGGAGCTCATGACGATGAGCTCACCTTGCCCATTCGCCAAGTGGGGAATAGATCTGGTCGGTCCCTTTCCCATGGCCCCTGCTCAAAAGAAGTTCTTGATAGTAGCAATCGATTATTTCAGTAAATGGGTAGAAGCGGAGGCCTTGGCCAAAATTACCGAAGACGCAGTTATGAAATTCCTATGGAAAAACGTGGTATGTAGGTTTGACGTCCCCAGAATTCTGGTCTCAGATAATGGAACACAGTTCATGGGCTCTAGAATCAGGGCATGGTGTTTTAAAATGAAAATCGATCAGCACTTCACCTCTGTTTACCATCCCCAAGCTAATGGACAGAGAGAGGTCACCAATAGCATACTGGTCCAGGGGATCAAAACTCGTTTGGAAAGAGCTGGGGGCAAATGGGTGGATGAGCTGAGCACAGTCTTATGGGCCTATAGAACTAATCCTAAGGAGAGCACAGGGGAAACGCCTTTTAGCTTGGTCTATGGTATGAACGTTGTGGTACCCGCAGAGATTAGCATGGAGACTCATCGAATTCAGAACTTCGATGAGAAGCAGAATGAGTCTTTGATGCAAGATGCTCTGGATTTAGTCGAAGAAAAAAGGGACAGAGCTGCCACAAGGATGGCCCATATCAAAGGGCGAATAAAGGCCATATATGACATATCTGTTGTGGAAAGACAGTTTCAGGTTGGAGACCTGATCTTAAGAAGATCTGATTTAGGGAAGTCCAAGGGGAAATTGGATGCCGCCTGGCAGAGACCCTTCCGAATTATCCAGGTCTTATCTGGAGGAGCTTACAAACTGGAAGAGCTGGATGGCACAGCAGTCCCTCGCGCTTGGAACGTTGTCAATTTACGAAAATTTTACACCTAATTGTAATGCCTTGACTTATGTTTATTTGATTGAATAAATTTGCAGTCCACGACAGGAGTAACCAATGACAGATATTCAAAATA
>BMAC01001134.1:138736-162828 GCA_014905375.1 Phtheirospermum japonicum
AATATAAAGTACTAGAGTTTCCGGAAAAACAGGAAACCCTAGAAGATCAAGAGTTGCAACAAAACAAAAGCATTAATTGTCATTAAACAGAAAATATTCGAGTACAAATTTCATATTCAGAAAAAACAAAAAACAAGCAGACCAGCCACGCAAGCTACAACCTACAGGTCTGTTTGATAAAACTAAAGCTGATGCAAACAAGGCGGATATATCTTCCCGGAAGGCACAAGCTCTACTCCAACACCTCTTCATGACTGCTCTGAAGTTTGGGACCCTTCAGCAAAGCTCTTCACAAATTGGGTGGACTCGTGCAAATCCCCCAAGTCGGCGAAGGTTGGAGAGTTAGTGGCAACCATCGCCAACGACTGATCGGGGGGAGGAGAAGAGGTCGAGCTGGAAGAGCAGAAAGTCTGACGGATATGATCAGCAAAGGATAGATCATCCAGCATGTGCAACCGGTCACCTTCAGCAACATGCGAAAAGGAAGTAGGCTCGGCTGCACCCTTGATAGGTGCTTCTCGGTTGAAGGGTAAAGAGAGATTCTCTGATATCCACTTGGCATGAGCATCCACACCAAGGAAATAATAAGCCTCAGCCTCAGGCACCAAGAGCCGGTACAAATCCATCGATTCCAGAAAAGCCTGGCGCGTAGTCGCTCGGGTTAGTTGGATCAGACGGAGACCTTCATCCGAATTCAAAAACCCAAGTCTCCCCTTTGCTTCACCCTCTGTGAGACCCCTAGCCTCTCCGTCAGCCTCCCCCTCAGCTCTAGCAACTTGAGCCTTCTCTTGGAGCTCTTTCGCCTCGTGCTCCAGGATGACCATCTGAGCATGCTTTCTAGGTCGAACTCCTGTGAAGCCAACAGAGCTGCCTTGGTTCCTGCCAGTTCTGCCTTGAGCAGCTCCAGATCAGCGCCAAGACCATGATTTTTGGCCAGTAGCTCTTGCTTCTGCTTTTTCAAACTCTCAATCTCCCTCTTCAGGTCCGCCTGGAGTAAAGAGCCCCGAGCCCGGGCTAAGAGAGTAGCCCTGAACACCGCCGCCTATAAAAACGAAAGACAAGGGTATGAGTGAAAGTCCCAACAAAGGCTAGAATTGCAAACCAGCGTTAGGTGCTTTACCTGCGCCTCTGCCTGGCAATGAATCCAACAGAGCAGGATCAGATAGTTTCTCCGTCTCACGATGGTCAGCTGTGGGAGCTAGCCCTATCATGTATTGCCTGGCCACTTCGCCGGTACAATTCATCACTGACCTGTTGAAGAAGGTCTGGTTGGGATAAGGAGGAACTTGTGGGGTCCCCCCATGGGTGCTCTCGGGCTTCTCTCCCCTTTTCCTTTTCCTTTGCTGCAGCTGTCCCTCCTCGGGATCAGACAAAGGCCGAGTTTCCTGAACAGGGGCTGCCGGCTTAGGCAGAGCCCTCTCTCCTTGCCCCGCACTCTTCCTTGTTGCCTCTGGCGGAGCAATGCTAAGAGGAATCGCTGGGGTCTTCTCTGGAGGGTTGCGCTCCCGCGGCTGGCTGGAAGGAGCTGCCACAAAGGTCACTTCTTCCGAAGTAGGGGAAGCTCTGGCAGGTTCACCCAAGGGGCTCTTCTGACTTTTCCCCGCTACTTTCTTTGCCTTCGCCTCTAGGAGTGCTTGCATCATGGTTACTAAAAAGAAGAGAAAAGAGAATGGGACAAATAGAAACAATGAAAGTAATACCGGAAAAATAACATGAATTGTGTTAGGCATAAACCAATGTGGGAAGGCAGAGGTCCATTTTCTCGTTGGGAGTTGAAGAAGTTTAGAATTTTGGGTTTGAGACGTTTTGATAGGTCAAAAGGGGTCTGGTTCAAGACAGCGATCTTCTCACTCAGATAGGATGGTCTGTCGCTCCGAGATACGCGGACCTGGGGATGAAGGCAGCTAATGGGCTCAATGGGAAAGCCCCAGTCCTCTGAGCTCTGGACAAAGAAGAACTTCTTTTTCCAGCTCTTGTGGGATGAGGGAAGACCAGTTAAGAAATGAACATCCGTTCGTCCAGAAAGATAGAAAAAGCCTGAAGAACTCTTCGCTTGGAATAGAGAAAAGAAGAGTTGGGCTGTAGGTGTAATACCAGCATATTGGGCCACCAGGTGAAATCCGTCCATGACGCGAAAAGCGTTAGGTAAAAATTATTGAACTGGGATATGGTACAACCGGGATACGGCCAATATAAAAGGGTGGACGGGCAGGCTCAGCCCTGCGTGGAATTTGTCCACGTAAAAGGTCAGGTGACCGGCGGGAGGCGCTGAGGCCCTCTCGTCAGGCGCCGGGCTGGTAAAAGAAAACCGGTCTGAGATAGGAAAGGTGGCACGGATATCCCTAAGTGTGCTAGTACTGACTATGGAGGGTACGTTATCAAGGAAGTAGGGAACCTGAGCTACTAAAGGCCTCTCCACTGGGACCATCGGCAAAGACTCGGACGAAGATATGTTTACAGAAGAGGTGGAATTCGCCGGGGAGCTGGAGGAAGTTTCCCCGGAGGAATCGGAAGAAGAAGCTGACATAATTAAAAGATTGAGAAAGGGTAAAAGGAGTACCTTGTGAAGATACCCACGGGAAATCGAATGGAGCAGAATCGCAGAAAGGGTACGTTATCAAGGAAGTAGGGGGCCTGAGCTACTAAAGGCCTCCCCACTGGGACCATCGGTAAAGACTCGGACGAAGATATATTTACAGAGGAGGTGGAATTCGCCGGGGAGTCGGAGGAAGTTTCCCCGGAGGAATCGGAAGAAGAAGTCGACATAATTGAAAGACTGAGAAAGGGTAAAAGGAGTACCTTGTTGAAGATACCCACGGGAAATCGAATGGAGCAGAATCGCAGAAAGTTGCCGGAACGGTTGGGAAGACAAAAGGGGAGATTTAGGGGAATATGAAAGAAGATTTGAAAAGTAATGATGAGAAGGCAACTCAGAGGAACAAAAGGAAAAGGGGATAAATTTGAAAAGATAAAACTGAGGAGGCGGGATTTGATGAGATTTTCGCATTTAATGCGAACAGTACCCTAGGTGCCTCATTGGAAGGACAAGTGTCCCCGGTCGAAGCACGCACCACCCACCCGGCAGTTATGGAAAAGACGTGTGGGAATAAGGACCGTTTGGGAAAACGAATCGACACCACTAACGCCAATAATTAGGTCTGGTGGACCGGCGGATTTTTAGGGGTCTGTGCTAATGCTAGAAGCGCTAAAGAAACGTGGGACCCCCCCCTGTACTAGGAGAATTGAGAAAGCTTTTACAACTCTACCCTCATTAATTTGGGGGGAGGAGTTGATGGGCCTGGAAATACGCCAGACCTAGTGAGGGTAGACCTGGACCAATAAAGCGCGGCTAGACCAGAATGACCTAGTGTTCTTGACAGGTCTTCCTCCTGAAGCGAGACCTGACATCCCCTTCCTAGAAGACCATGTTGGGTGGAATTTTGGGACGTCAGGGAAATGTACTTGGGGGAGACCAGGGCTGTTCAATTGGCCCTCTTGAAAACAATGCGTCTCGCCTCACTTGATAGGGTAATAGGTAGGTCAGACCTGTCTTGGGGTAGATCTGACCTCAGTGGCTGGACTGGGAAGGATCTCTTCCAACCAAGCTATCTTAAGAGATGGTAGGGATCGGGAAATTATACGGAGCTGGCTAAGGCAATTGGCCAGAAGCAATCCTGACGCCGGCATTGCAATAAAATGAAACGAGAAAGATCTGTTCTTCAGATCCCTAATAATGAGACAAGTGGGACCACTTGTCAGAATTGGTTACATAACAACCCCAGAATTGCGGCATGTTCCCCTGAGATCCCGGCCGGGGTCCCCACCAAGAGAAACTATAAATATCTCAGCTTTGAGGCTGAAGGGAGGTAAGTCATTCTTTGAGTATTCCTTCTATTTTCCGAAAATTACCTCAAGCGCTTACTAACTTAAGCATTGGAGAGGTTTCCACCGGAATACCACCGGTGGTCCTTTCTAACAGGTGTTTGTGTAGCAGGGCAGGAGAGCTTTCGGTTTCTGGGCGTTGTTCTCGGTGCTAATCACTTTTTGGGTTGAAACAAGATACGACAACAATTAGCTAATTGATGAAAAGTTGGAGGATAAATTAGAAAAACCCCAATGGGCAGAAAATGACAACTCTGAGTAAAACATTGTGTGGTAGTTTATAATAAAAAGAGCATAATGAGAAAAATAAAATATAAAATACAAAATTTAATTGAATAGAAACAAACATGTCTCTGAAACGGAGAATCTAACCGCCGTGAACAGAGCAAACCTAAATAATCTTTCATTTTAATTCATTCATCGAAACATAATTTTATTTTACATGCGAGACCAATAGAACGCAAATTCCCTTTACTTTTCATAGGAACTACAACTGTACAGTCGTATGGGGAACGAAACAAATTCCAAAAAAATAACATGAATTATATTTTCATGTAATAAAAAGAACCACTCAGATGCATTTAGCAAATAAAATCAACATAGTAATGTAATATTTATGATTAAGGCACCAAATCCCAACAGTCAACTAATTCAGGAATCGACATTGGTAAAAACTCACCAAAATATGTAGATCTAGAAATATGAAAAAGATTTTGAACAATTTCAGGTGCCATATGAACACATTTGCATCAATGCTATCTGTAGAAACATAAATGAGTGATTTTATAAAAGATCAATTAATCCGATTATTGAAAAAAAATAATATTTTTAATTATATGACGGAAAAAAGAATCAAAGTCATGATCTATATTACTGGACATGTACCAACAAAAGGAAAATCAATCTTCAAAAAAATGATATAAAGCAATGATCAAAGTGGAAAAAATTATTCTTCCTGACTAAAATAATTTCTTGAATTCACATAAGCTCCATTCTCTAACAACAATGACACGATTTAAAAATCTAGAAAAAAAAAAACCCACAACATCAAGAAAAGCAAAAGAACCCAAATCACTCTAGTCCTTAAAAATCCAAAATTATTTAACACATCCCTTCACATGTTTCCAATAATAATTCATCCAATATTTCTATGATGCATGAAAATAGTCTCATATAAATATAAAAGGCATGCTAAAGAAAATTACTTGGAGAGCCTGAAAAACCTATAATTAGTAAGAGAAACAAAGTCAACAAGCTTCCCGCATTCTGACTCCTCATCGAGACTCTGCGTGTCAAGTACAGACCTCCAAACTTCTCCATCATGCCACACAACAACATCTATAACAGGTCCTTTATCATCATAGCTCTAAAAAGATGCAATCACGATTAAACTTTACACAAGCAATACAATATCGTACAGACAGAAATAGACAAGATTTGAGGAATGTAGACATTTAGGAGTTTAGGAGTTTAAGAGTCCTAATATCCTTAGAATCCTTTGATTACTTGCTGAAAAATCTCAACAGACGGAGGAAGAAAACATGGGGAGAAATATTGAATTCTGATGTCCAAGAATATGCCAATATAATTGGGTCAATTGTGTAATGGACTTGAATTTTAATTTAAAAAGTATGGCCCAAGTTAAATACAAACCTTTTATTTATAAATAAATACATGGAATTTTACTAATTGAGCTTAAGGATTAAAATATATACGTAATAAAAATTAGAGATGTTACAAACTATCCACCTTAAAAAAAATTTCGTCCTCGAAATTCGTTATTACCACGAATCTCGGTAGAAATTATGCGTAAAACTTTTATAAATAAATATTTTCTTGTAACATCTCAAAATTGAGTTCTCCAAAAATACATATATTTTAAAAACTATTATGAGAACCAAAATAGTAAATATGCGTGCAATATGCTCATGATCGATTTTGTAAATCATGCGAAAATGGAAAATCATTGTATCTTGCTACTGTCTCAAATCATGAATCATGCTGACTGTGTCTCTATATTTTGAAATATTGATCATATCATGTAACTTTTCTCAATCGTGAATCATAAATCATGCCAAATGCGTTTATCTCTTTAAAATCTCTACTTTTCTCTTAAAATACTCTTAAATGCATATTAGACATCTCTTCATAATCATGCATCATGAATTTTTAAATAAAATACTCAAATCATGCTACTTACTTGTGAAGTCGGCGCGAGCGGCAGTGGTGAGCAACAATAAAGATTTTTCGTAAAAACTCTTAGGATTTTCATAAAAACTCTAAAATTCATAAAAATCTTTTTAAGATTCATAAAAATTCTAAGATTCATAAATTTTTTATTTTTTATTTTTACTAAAATAATCATTTTTCTAAAAATAAATTATTTTTGAGTACCAAGAACCGTAATGCTTTGATACCAACTGTAACGCCCCAGTTTCTCATAGCGAAAACACAAGCGGAAGCAATTATATTTTAATAAAAGTAATATGGGGGACGTTACTTTTAAAAAAACACTTTTGAATAATTTTTAAAATAAACAAATTATGAAAAATAATTTGTATGAAATAATATCACTTTAAAGAAAACAAATACATATAATATCATTTGAACATGATAAATAAAATGATAATAATAATATGGCATTTTGTAAATAGCGCTCGAGTGAAACTAACATGTACAAAATACGACTATTTGATCATGTTTTGAAAATAGAAACATATCAACTTTAAATTATATTTTATTATCTTCGCCGCCACCACGCTTACGCTGCGCTTCACTTCACCTGAAAAATGTTTGATGAAAAGGGATGAGTGCACAACGACTCAGTGGAGATACCGTTCATAATTAATTTCCCAATATAACATAGCATCATAGTAAAACATGGAAATAATTGTTCTGTGCAGTACGGTGGGCCATTCCCAAGGATCCGTCGACCCCGGACCCATTAAGGTCCCTGACCAAAAATTGTTCTGTGCTGTCGCGCGACTCTATGTATACATAGTCATTTGCCCAAAGGCCATAGTTGATGTGTAATCACCATAAACTATAACATATCGAGCAATTAATATGAACTTGAATTTAAAAGATTTTGAGTTAAATATCCTCACCTTTACACTCACGCTTGTGATCTTTGAAATATGCAAATGATCGTGTTTGCAAATCATGAGTCTCAAATCAATGGTCCTACATGAAAACGTAATTTAACTTATTTTATGAAATAAGGATTTTAAAACTTAAAATATGAATAATTGAAATAATTATTGGTCAAACCTTGAAGTAAAGTCAAAGAGGCTGTTTTTGTAAAGTTCTTGAAGCTGGAGGGTGGAAAGAAAATAACTTGAAAGCTCTCTGGGCTGAAATGGTATTTCTTATAACTCTGGGGGCTGAATCTTAGGTTCTGAGTAAATTGGTGGCTCAATCGAATAGGACCAACAGTCTCCTTCCTCATTTTTCTCCCCCAATTCTCCATCCCACATCAGAAATCCTTCGAATCCTTCCCGATTCATCGACAACCCGGCGTCTGGAAATCAGCAGCATCAAACAGCACCGGCGAATCGATGACTGGCAAAGATCTGGCAAGGTGGCGGACGGTGACAATAAATCGGCAGCAGCGTTCGGCTGGGGAGGAGACTCGGCCGCGCTGAAGTACGGCCTCGGTGAGGCGGTGGTCAACCCGCAGCGGTGGCAGGCGAAGCGGCCTTGGCTGGTTCATAACGTCGGCGGCTTCGGCGACTGAGACGCGGCGCAGCCGCCGCTCCGTTTGGCAGACGAGGCGACGGAAATCGGTGCAGCCTCTCCCCTTCGATTCCACCACGGCGGCGACTTGAGCGATTGAGGCAATGATTCCAGAAGCTGTGCCGGTGACCAACTTCCTCTCCTCCGATTTATAGCCGGCGACGTATGTCAAAGCGGCAGAGTGCAGGCTCCGCTTCGTTTGGTAGGCGCGGCGACGGTAGTTGGGTCCGGTCTCAATTCGTGGGCCCTAAAACGGGCCGAGTGTTCATGGCGTCTCGGTGGCGAAGTCGGGCAGAGTTGTTTCACTGATTTTGATGGCATTGATCCTGCGCCTGATTCGAGGACATGGTTCATGGGTTTTGGAGATTCGATGCTGCTTCGTGGCTTGGTTCCGAAACATTTGCTCGTGGAAACAGAGACGGTGGACGATCACGCTGAGACTAGACGATGGGCCTTGTGTTGCTTCTAAGGGAGGGTGAAAAATCGACTGTGTAGCAAAACTTTGTATTTCTAAGTTTCTGTGATGGGAAATATTGTTTGTGATTCTGATTACGGCCGAAAGAGAGTCATTTATCTATGACTTGCTAATGACTTAGGTTTAGGAGTTTAAGAGTCCTAATATCCTTAGAATCCTTTGATTACTTGCTAAAAAATCTCAACAGACGGAGGAAGAAAACATGGGGAGAAATATTGAATTGTGATGTCCAAGAATATGCCAATATAATTGGGTCAATTGTGTAATGGACTTGAATTTTAATTTAAAAAGTATGGCCCAACTTAAATACAAACCTTTTATCTATAAATAAATACATGGAATTTTACTAATTGAGCTTAAGGATTAAAATATATACGTAATAAAAATTAGGGATGTTACAATGCTGATGTGAAGTATTGGAGTTTCTGGAAAATAGTGATTTGGGGCTTCAAATCGAAATTGAGGACACCATGGCTCTCCGTCGGCAGCATTGTGTGGTGGAAGAACTTTGTTGGGAAATATACGGGTAAACTCATTGAAAACCCTAATGTGCATCAAATGACACTTCTGCCACTCACCCCAACACTCCAATTAGAGTAAGTTAGTAATTAACCTGTAATACGATAAGTGTCAAACATTATGCACGCAATGTGTCGATTGAGAGAAGCAAACACAATCCCCCCCCCCCCCCCCCCCCATCTCTTTTTATTATATAGGAGGTAGATATTTCTCGCCTTCTCCTTTCGCACCTACATCCAGGACACAACAGTTAGATCCATACCTTGAAGAGTATTAAGCACAACAATCACTTTACTATAAATCTACACCGCACAAATTGTATCAGCTGATCTGATTGTGTCCCAAGAAGACCAGTAATTAAATCGAGCTAATGCACAACACTTTTTTACCAGAAAACTATGGGAGTAAAAAACTTTGCAACTATACATCCTATGCTACAAATATCAATAGCAGGAATGTGTACTACAAATTAAGTTTTTTTAAAGTAAAGACAGATTCATTGGAATAAATAAATACTGGGTTACCTCAAAAGAAAAAAGATAAACACAAGTAAGGATCTCTATACCATCTTGTAACAACATAATCCTGTGTTGGGTATTAGATATGCGGAATAAATTTGTTAAGGAATAAAAGAAGAGTTTTTATTTATTTGTTGTTTTTCTTGATGATCAATAAACATGATCATGGATACAATTTATAGGAGAGAAATGGATACAAAGAGGCACTCCATTCCAAATCCCAAGTTCTTAAGAAGTGTAAAGAGTAAACAACTTACAAGAAATACTCTTTGATTTCTACATGTTGGAATGATGTTCCAACTTATTATTGAAAAATATGAATTATTATTTTCAACATCCTGCACGTGAGACAAATAGTTACAAGAATAAACAATTTTAATATTACATTAATAACAAGGAGCGTGCTGAAAAATATGAAAACTCGACCATCCAAAAAACGATCGTTGGAGTGTCACTAACTGCTACTCTTGCTAGTCCAGGATCATATTTTAAGTTTGCAGCTGGTGTTTGCCAGTATATTTTCCAGTTTTAGGTCCCGGTGATATAAATTAGTTGTATGCATACATTTCATAGCCTATAAATCTGACATAAAAAGCGGTGATGATTATGCGTCAAGTCATTTTTACCTTTTACGACTTGATAAAGATCAGACTCCATAAGCTCGAAAATGATGAAATGTCTCTAAAGTAATGATCCGGTTGATTTCGACGACACCAAGATGGCGCAAGAGTCGAAGTAACTTGATCTCACGCAAAATCCGGATAGCATCGAACATATGCTCGAAAACATTTATTATTTTTTATTGCTGCTTTTCCACCGGTTTGTGTGTCAATTGCAGTGTGCAAACAACTTCATAGCTACCCTTCCCAATAACTTTGAGAATTTTTGTATCTCTTGGCATCACCATAGTCTGTCTCTTCGGGGATCCAAAAAATAATTATACTGTGGTGTGATCAAGCAGGAAATCAGTAGTATTAAAATAAAAATAATCTCAAATTTGAAAAAATTAACATATTTAGAAATCAGATACTGTAAACTTACGCTATTTTAAAATTTTACGAGAACATGAAAGTAAGCAGTACACAACACTCGAAGTGAAAAACAAAGTGATTTCAAACTTATTGTTAGGTAAAACATATCATACTTTGTCAGGCTTTTGAATATGATAGAGAAACAAAGTTTGAATGCATATATTATACAATATACCTCGTAGAGCAAGAACACTCCAGGAAGACCAAACCACCGACAAAACTCAGAGAAAGAAGCGAAAATGCAGTAAAAAGAAAGAGGAAACAAAAGGGGAAGTCTCTCCCTTACCACATATCCTCCACCACATCTCTTTAGCCCTTGGTCGTCGTCGTTCCTGTACCAAAAAGCCACAATCACCACCTGAATCGAATTCTTGCTGGAAAATGAAAGAGAAAAGGGAATAGAGTTTCGTCGCTGGCTGAATATCGCCGGCCATGGACAGCGAGATGAGAAAATGATGGTGAGGGGGAAATTAGGGTTTAATTGGGAAGAAATTCTTAGCTGTGTGAATTCTTGTCTGGCTCGTTTGGCTGTGGGAAAATACCGATTAATTTTCTTCAGAGAAAATGGCATTTTTGTCTATTCCAAATTAAACCACTCGTTTGTCAAAAGAACACGAAGCCACGTGTCAGCAAAAGGAGTTGCTACAATAATCTCCCATCTCTTTTTATTATATAGGAGGTAGAAAAAAGTATAGATATGACATCAATACTCTTATTACAAATTAAGGTTAAATTATTCTTTGCTTATTTATATAATTAAATTATACTTTGTGTGCATGCTTATCAAATTTTTATTTTGAATTTTATTGTTCTTGGATCCGTCTTATTTTTTTTATAAAGAAAATAAAATATAGTTATGGTGTTTTTCATCTATCAGCCCAGGATGACTAGAACCAGCCATGGAGGGATGATTTATTGGTTTGCATTTGATCTGAGGGAAAATGAGTTCACAACGTTGGAGAAGCCAACAAAATATTATTAAGGAATTTAGTGATTAAGCGAAAAAAAATAAAAAAAAGTAGCACTTGGAAAAGAGTTCTCTCTTGATGACTAATTTAGAAAATCTTAAAATTTAAGTTCTCAATCTCCTATTTTTATTAGGACAGTAACTAATTTTACTGAAAATGGAAAAACAAAGTGAGAACTGATAAAAAAAAGTCATGTGTATCTCAACTCACTCGTACAAAGAAAACTTTGTATAACAGATATTGTAGAGCGGTTCTGTCGGCTACTTTCTAATATCTGTTTGGTAGCTTTCTAGAACATGTTTACAATATATCTTATAAAAATTCGGAGTCCAAAAGTTATATTATAATCATGCTCTGGTATATGAATTTTTCTATAGAACCAGATAGGGCTCCATTACGGAGTCCTATATAACACATGGCATTTCACCCCACCATGCATTTATAAAAAAAGAAAGGAAAAATAAAAAGAAAAAAATGATTAAGGGCTCAGATGAATGTCATGTCATTTATAGGGCTCCATAATGGAGCCCTATCTGGTTCTATAGAAGAACCGCTGGTATATTAGTTTGTATAAGGTATATTATACATCCGTTCTACAATATTCACATTTCAGAAGGTATATTTTAAATAACTTCTTGTATATTCAATTGTTTAGAAGGTATACGTATTAATATATTTTACCTTTTGAAATATAATACTAAAAAGTACTAAGTTTTAATTTTGGGAAGTTCTACAGTGCCCCCCACTTTACCATACCCATGCATTTTTAACTGTTAGATCATTTCACTTTTTATGTAGTGGAATGATCTAATGGCTTAAAATGGGAGGGTATGGTAAAGTGGGGGCACTGTAGAATCTTCCTTTAATTTTTACTAAAATGATGAAAAGTTTTTCCCTAGTTTCTCGCTCGTCCGCCTCTCAGTCATATCTCCTCCGCCACCGTAATAAACACAAACTAACTTATTTTAGCTAATAGACGCCACTTCAGCTTAGCCTAGTCATCTCCTTCGACCTTCCACTGCTGTCTTGAGCGGCAGCCACCCACCACCTGAACTATGACATCATTATGTTCGTCCTCCCCCACAACAAATCCAATGGAGTTTGCCAAATTACACCACTCTCGTCTCAATCTTTCACCAAATCTTAAGTAAAACTACAACCTAACTCCTGAAAAACCTGCAACTCTTTCCAGTGGCCCACCCATGGCTTCGTCCGGAGACCAAAATACCCCCACCCCATCATCAATTTCGACCAACAACTCAAAGTTTCTCAAGAATGCTGCTCAATTTCTCCTAAGGTGGTCTTGGAGGTTTATTTTTATCTGGTAGAATGTGTCGAGAATATTATTCTTGGCAATTTTCCTTTTCGTGTGTTTACCTTTCTTGGACTTTATTTTATTTAGGACTCTAGATTTATCTTCTAAAGGTAGTTTATGATTTTATTTAGTTTCCTTATTTTTAGCTTAACTTGTTTATCAAGACTAGGAGTCTTGATTATTTAAGGGAAATGAACGATGCAAATGAACCACGGCTTTTAGAGGGACATAAGACATTTTTATAGAGAAGAAGAACACAAGCACAAGACCTACTTGGAGCTACAATTTAGAATCAAGAGATCTTCAACGTCGTATAACCAACGGAGGAGATCAGATCAATCGTAGCATCAAGTATTTGTGTATCAAGTGTTGATACGTTTGTTTTTCATATATTACTTAAATATTTTGTAATTGATCTTAAACGATTAAGTAATATAGTTTCCGAGTTTGAATACCAATGTTCGTAAGTACGTTTATTTACGGACTGAAAGTTTAATAAGTGTGTTCATTTATTATTTTCCGCTGCTAATCTTTTATTTCTCTGTTTGGTGTTATTGCTGGTGTTACTTAACATCAATCATTATATCAGCTGTGTTATAAGATTACAACTCTCGAACTGGTTGATGTTTAGTCTGGTGTTATTTACCACAAGACTTAACATCACTTTTCAGAATCATAGATCTACAAAACTACAATTGGTATCAGAGCAGGGTACTTAACATCAAGTATTTTGATCCTTGTTTTGTAGTTTCATTAACTTATGGACGCTCAAGGCAATCTGCGACCTCCTATCCTCAACGGAGAGAATTACTCTCTCTCGAAGCAAAGAATGTAGTGGCATATCAAGAATATCGACGAACGAGCGTGGAGAACCATTCTAGTTGAATGGGAGAAACCACGTGTTACTGATGCTGATGGAGAAACTTTCCCCAAGAAAGAAATAGACCGGACCGCTGATGAAATAGCGGATTCAAACTGGAACTCCAAGTGCATCAACACCCTTTGTGGATATGTTGACTCAAACTACTACAAAGAGATCAAAAAGTTCGAGTCAGCAAAGGATGCATGGGATACATTGCAGAGGGTGTGCGAAGGATCTCAAAGTGTGAAGAGGTCAAGATTGAGAATGCTGACCGCTACCTTCGAGGCGATGAGCATGGATGAAAAAGAGTCAATCATGGACTATGCCATGAGACTTTCGGAGATCGCAAATGAATGTGGAGAACTTGGTGAGGCCGTGTCTAATTCACGCCTTGTTGGAAAATTACTTAGATCCATTTCAAAGAAGTTTAGCGTCAAGGTGTTTGCCATTGAAGAATCGAAGGACACTGATAATTTAGACTTCGATGAACTGGTTGGATCGCTCAAAACGTTCTATATGGAACATCTTGGTTCCAACTCGAAAGATAAGAATGTTTCCCTCACTACCGATGTCAACTCGGATGATGACAATGAAGTTGTTGATTGGAGAGAATTGTTGGATAAAATCGAGAATACCACTCTTGGAGAGGAAGAAGTGTCTCTGATTACTCAGAAGTTCAACAAGCATTTAAGAAGAAGAAACAACATTGGAGGGACATTTCCAAAGTTCAAATTGGAGACACCACCTCCAAAATCGTCTGGACAAAAACTTTCTAGTTTTCAGCCCTCATCGTCCGAGTCCAAGACATTATATTCCCCTAAACCTCTCAGTGAAGTTCAATGTCACGAGTGCAAAGGTTTGGGACACTACAAAAATGAATGTGCTAGCACGTTGAGGAAAAAGAACCTGATTGCAAAGGAGTTTGATGAAGATGCAGATGACTCTGACTCACCTAAGTCAGTTCCTGCACTGTTCGCTAATGTTGTCTAGGATGACGACATACAAGCTGGCAACATCAATGCTAACACCTTGTGTCTGAATGCAGAAGTTGAAGAAACAACTGACAAGTATAAGAAACTGTGCATGGAGTATGACGATTTGTTTGCAAATTGGGGAAATCAGGTCCTAAAGGTGAAAATTCTCATGATTAAGGTTGAGAAGCAAACTCAAGGTTGAGAAGCTAACTCATGAGAAGGATGATCAATTTAATATAATCATTCGTCTGGAATCAACCATCACAAGGAAAGACTCTGAATTAGAATGAGTGAAGGCTGATTTGAAGAAGGCTCAAAATACTCTCTCAAACCTCAACAAGGGAACGATAAAGCTAGATGAAATTATGGGAATGTCATTTCTAGAATCCTCGAAACATGGGATTGGCTACAAACCTGAACAGCAAGTGCAACAAACTGACCAAGAACTGAAGACAACCAAGCATCACAAAAAGAGAAGAATACAGTATGTTTGTCATCATTGTGGTGATCCTGGTCATATTCGTCCGTTCTGCTGGAAGAAAGCAGGCAAGAAAAGTCAATTTCAGAGGACAAGGCAACATGTTGTGTCTCATGACAGTTTCCATGATTCCAACATCATAGCCAACATCAAAATTAAACAAGTCTAGGTGAAGAAGGATGAGATCAAGTGTAACATGATCTATACCTCTCTGAAATATCACATTCCAGGAGCATGGTATTTTGATAGTGGATGCTCTAAACACATGACCAGTTCTGAAGACCTCCTCTCAAATATTGTGAAAATCAAATGTGGAGAAGTGAAATATGGTGGAGGTTCAAATGGTCATATTGTTGGACAAGTAACTCTCCATGTTCCAGGAATTATAAAACTCGAGAACGTATTACTTGTTGAAGGACTGACGGCTAACTTGATCAGCATTAGTCAGTTGTGTGATGGAGGCTTTAGTGTTAAGTTCACACGAGAAAAGTGTGAAGTCTATGATGAAGGAAATACTTGCATTCTCACTGGCTAAAGAACCTCAGATAACTGTTATCAAATAAATGGCGATGTTTTCTGCAAGCTGTCTCAATTGAGCGATGTCGGGGTATGGCATCAAAAGCTTGGACACGTCAACTACAAGATGTTGGAAAGGCTGGTGAAGAAAGAAGCTGTAAATGGTCTACCAAAGCTTAATATGGAGATCATTCTAGTTTTTGAAGCATGCGAAAAGGGGAAACAAGTCAGGGTACCGCACCCACATGTTCAGAGTCTCACCACTTCAAATTGCTTTGAACTCATGCACATGGACCTCATGGGACCACTGGAGGTGGAAATCCTTGGAGGTAAACGGTGTGTTGTGGTTGTAGTTGATGACTTTTCTAGATTTACTTGGGTTGAGTTTTTAAGAGAAAAATCTGAAGCTTTTCAAATTTTTAAAAAACTTTCAAAAAAACTATGCGTGCGTTTTGGTGTGAGCACAGCAAAGATCAGGTCTGATCATGGAAAAGAATTTTGAAAATGAGGCTTTCTCAAACTATTGTTCAAGGAAGGAGTAACTCATGAGTTTTACCTTAAGGCGACAGACCATATTCAGTAAGAGGATGGCAGAAACTTCCATTCAAGTCAAGGTGAGGCTCTCTCCCATTACCCCCCCAACAGAACGGTATAGTCGAAAGAAATAATAGATCTCTTGCTGAGATGACTAGAACCATGCTTATTTCAAATGGAATTGCAAAACAATTTTGGGCAGAAGCAATGAATACTGCTTGACACACAATTAATAAGGTGCATTTCAGACCCGGGTCACATGTTACACCCTACGAATTGTTGTTACGCAAAAAGCCTAATTTGAGTTATTTCCATGTCTTTGGGTGTGTTTGTTATGTACTGAATGATAGGATGCATCTTTCCAAACTGGACTCAAAAAGTGACAAATGTGTTTTCATGGGATATTCCCAGAACAATCATACTTATATATTGTTTGACCTTAGAACGCATTGCATGATGGAGTCTGTCAATGTGAAGTTTGATGAATTGATTAGTGGTATTAAACCTGCTGAGCACAATGATCTGGTGTATGATCAGGCTCCTCAATATATTGTGGATGGATTACATGATAGTGCGGGTACAGAGACTGACGTTACAGGTGATGACGGGTCTGGTGACATGTCACCAAACCTAAAACCAACTCCTGAAGGAGCAGACAATGTTAGAACTGAGGACCCGTCACCAGTCTTAACACCAACTCCAAAAGCTCCTGAATCAGATTCAGACTTAGATGAGGAGAACCCAAATAATCAAATTGACCTGTATCAGAGGGATATTTCGTCAAGAATTCAGAGGAATCATCCAACAGGTCAAATCATTGGAGATCTAGATGAGAGGAGCACAAGGAAGCGACAGATAAACTTCAAAGAAATGATAAGATATGTCTTTCTTTCGACTAACTGCTCTCAAATTCTAGAGACCTTGTTTCTTGCTAATACAGAGCCTAAGCGTGTGGAAGAAGCTCTGAAGAATAAGTTCTTGATCAAAGCCATGCAGGAGGAGTTGGATCAGTTTGCTAAGAACGAGGTATGGGACTTGGTTCCACGCCCTACAAATATATATGTCACTGGCACTAAGTGGATCTTCAAAAACAAAACCGATGAAGCAGGAAACATTGTTAGAAATAAGGCAAGACTGGTCGCACAAGGATATACTCAGATTGAGGGGATCGATTTTGATGAGACATTTGCACCGGTTGCACGTATAGAATCGGTAAGACTCCTTGTTGTTGTTGCTTGTCATTTGAAAATATCTCTGCATCAAATGGACATTAAGAGTGATTTCTTGAATGGTGTTTTGAGCGAAGAAGTTTATGTTAAGCAACCTAAAGGGTTTGTTGATCCTCACAAACCCAAATTTGTTTTCAAATTAAAAAAGGAGTTGTATGGTTTAAAACAAGCTCGAAGAGCTTAGTATGAGAGGTTGACTCAACATTTACTGTTTTTAAATTTTAGATGAGGTGAAGTTGATAAAACCTCGTTTCTCCTCAAATCCCACAAGCACATTCTTATAGTTCAAATTTATGTGGATGATATTATTTTTGGATCCACTAGTGAACAGATGGTAAAGGATTTCATAGCTCGGATGTCAGACACATTCGAGATGAGCATGGAAAGTAATCTTTCTTATTTTCTTGGTTTACAAATCAAGCAGCTTGACGATGGTATTTTTCTTTCTCGAACCAATTATGCTAAAAATCTTGTTAAGAAGTTCGGGTTAGAGAATGATAAGTATAAGAAAACACCATTGGGTAAAACCAAGAAACTGTCAAGAGACGATGTTGGGATCATTGTTGATAACACTGTTTACAGGAGTATGATAGGAAATCTCTTATATTTAACTGCTAGCAGCTTTATATAATGTACAGTGTATGTCTTTGTGCCAGGTACCAATCAAACCCCAAGGAGTCACAATTAAAAGCTGTAAAAAGAATAATCAAATATGTGGCTGGTACAAGTGATCTAGGGATATGGTATACCAAAGATACTTGCACCGAACTTGTTGGTTACACTGATTCGGACTGGGCAAGTGATGTCGTGGATAAGAAGAGTACCACTGGAGGTTGTTTCTTCTTGGGAAGTAACTTGATCTCGTGATACAGTAGAAAACAAAACTGTATATCACTCTCTACAGCAAAAGCTGAATATATCGCAGCTGGAAGTGCGTGTACACAACTTTTGTGGACGAACCAGATGATTGAAGACTACGGTCTCCATAGTAGTATTCTGACCGTACTGTGTGACAATACGAGTGCCATAGATATCTCAAAAAATCCCGTTCAGCACTCTCGTATAAAACACATTGACATCAGGTATCACTTTATCTAAGACTTGGTTGAGAGGAAGATAGTGAGTCTTGAGCATGTAGGGACAAACGATCAACTAGATGACATATTCACAAAGGCATTAGATTTCAATACCTTCTCTCATTTGAGAAGAGATCTTGGTATGTGCATTGTCTAGTCCATGTTGGTTTGATGTTGTGATACCCAATTCTGTCATCAGTCACAACATCTGTATAATTTGCATGCATTTTTCTTTGTCTTTTTCATACATAATATGAATGCATTGAATCATGTTAATAGTGCAAAGAGATCTTGTGTTGTAATAAAAGTGATGAAAAAAGACAAACCTCTTGAATTAGGTGATTGTGAATCTTTCCCGCAGAAACCGGTTTTCTCCCAGGTCCAAAAACAAGGGGTGTTAAAAGAAATTATTAAGATAATTTCTCTTCAAACCTGTAAAAAGATGAAGAAAATCTGGATTAAAAAGATCCAATCTTTAAATTTCACCTCGTTGAGCGATTTTGATGTAGTCATTAACTTGGGTTAAGGGTTTTTTTTTTCATTGACTTCACCTGAAGTAATGTTGGTTGTAATGTCATCATTCATGAAAAGAAACACTGATCAAGCCACTGAAATCATTAATTTTTTTTAAATTTTTTTAGGTCATATATTTTAGGCATCAATTAAGACATTCATACTATGTGAAGATGCCAAATTGTTGTGTGTTTTGTTACTTGTGCTTGCTTCTTTCTTTGATTTCTCTCAATTTTGTTGAGGGTCTTGTTAATCGGTTGTTTCGGTGGTGTTAACATCGATGAGCTGGACAGGTAATACAAGGCTGACATGGCAGGAGGTTTTTCACCCTATACGTATTTTTACGACTATGGTGATGGTTCTTAATTCCACCTCTAATTCAGTTTTATGCATTCGTAGGGACGTGTGATTTGCTTTGGTTTTTGGGTTGATTGAGTGGAAATCATGTGTCCTATATTAAGGGGGAGTGGGGTTTTCGGATGGAAAGAAAACCCTTTGTGGGTTAAATTAGGATAATAGGTAAATTAGGGTTTTTAACTTACCTTTCCCTCTCCTATTACAACGGTCATTTTTTTTTCTGTTTAAGAGTCCGATTTGTTACCATTTCTATCCCACTTTTCTTTAATCCTTATGAAATTAAAACTCTCTAACTCTCATCTTCTTCACCGTCTATCTCGAATTGCTTTTGTTTTTCTATTCTCTTTTTGCAATTTTCAACAGGATGTCGTCTCCGAGCAGAATTCCCGTGCTCCCTGCCGGCGTGCAGAAACTGTCCGATGACCAGGCACCGGTGAATCTTCCGAGATTCGGTGGCCTGGATATCCCCGAAGAGATTGGTGTCACCTTCCCCTAAAACCCTTCATTGGTTATAACACCGCCTGTTGGTTCACCGTCGCCCCAATCTCAGGACGTTTTTTCTTATCCCGGTGCCCACTGATGCTAATCCGGAGGTGCAGGTTTTTCCTGGTCAGGCTGGGAATGAAATTGATGTCGATAACCCGCCAAACTTGCCACTTATTGCTGAAATTTTTGGGCGCGTTGGTGATCCAACCTTGAAGAGGTCCCGTCGGCTGCGCAACATCCCACCAGGCGTGGTGCCATCGGCGGTTCCAAAAATTCAGGCAGGACCACGGTGTATTGTGCCTCTAGAGCACATGAACCTAGCCGAGGACGTCACTGTCATGACAGACTCGGATGATGAGGAGTTTGTGCCCTCTACCCCTGCTGCTGCACAAGCGACCTCCCCTGCTCCCCGCATGGCGCCGCCGGAAGGAGACTGTCAAGCTTGCTGACAAGAAGAAACCTCCTGCGCATATCAAAGTGCCGCCCGATTCCACTGAGACTGAGTACTTAACTGCTCCATATGAGATTATTGTTTTTTTCACTGGGAGGTTTCCAGTTCCTCCAAGCCTGTTGAAGCCACATCTGCTGCTGTTCCTGAGGTTCACCCTGAACCTGAACCTGAATTTGGGTTTGAGTTCTCATTCGATCCATCTGATGAGATTCTTATCCGAGATCTTCGACCATCCAAGAAGGCCACCAAGAAGAAGTTTAATGGCACCGTGCCTGCTGCCCCCCAGAAAGCTGATGTTAGGTCTGATGATTTGTAACCAAAGCCAACATCACCCGTTGATGAACCAGTTCCATCCTCTTGTGCTAATTCTGACTCCGTTTCTTATAGCGGTGCATCGATCCCGTCTGCTGCCTCGAACCACTCTAATGAAGCTCCATCTCAGGGTATTGAGATTGAGGACATGGAGCCAGTCTCTCTCAGGTTCCTGACAAGCAAAGTTGTGGAGTTGTTCTCGGAATATCAGAACCGGGGCTTAATTGTTGAGCGTCGAGTCCCAGTTGATCTCTTTGAAAAGCAAAATTTGATTGCTTTCTTCAATCACCGAGGTATGTTTTCAATTGTCACCACTGTCATGACGTTTTTTCATGCTGTTGTCTTAGAGTTTTACACAAATTTGTTACCTTCGGCTGCCAATCCCAAATATGTGAATTATGGGAAAGTGTTTTTGCATGGGAAGGTCTATTCCTTTACTCCGGACTTGATTAATGAATTGTTTGGTACTGAAGCGTACCTTGGTGACTCGCCCGTTGATGACATGAATGAAGTCATTCTGTTTTTGTCTGGCGGATTGGTGAACAAGTGGCGAGAACAGTTGCCCAGCACCCGGTTGTCCACCCTTTACTCGGTCTTGCATAAGATAGCCATTTTCAAGTAGGAGCCCTTAATAAATGTGACCGTTATGACTCGCCCTCAAGCTCAGCTCCTGTATAAACTTGGTCGGGGAATCAAGTTCAATTTTGGGCAATAGGTCTTTGATGCGATAACCAGGTTTGCCACCTCCAAGAATGTTTCTTCTCTTTGTTTTCCCTCTCTTATTTACAACATCCTGGAGAATCAAGGGCTTAGGCCATATGAGGATGATGCTCTTACTGGAGAGGCTGAGTGGTTCACCCTGCGTAGCCAACACTTGGCTGGGGCACATGTTGTGGATTTTCCCAAGCAGGCGCCCGTGGGGGATGGTGTTGCGTCTGGTGACAGTTCTGGCATTCCCGACACCAGTTCCAACATGGTTAAGCTCCCTCCTCAGGTTGTGCGTGCCCAAATTGCTTTGCTTGACAATCAGATTGCCCAGATTCAGGCGGGGAGAGGTTCTTGGTATGAGACCCTTTTGCTTTCTGAACAAGGGGGAGAGAGAGGATGACGACAGTACCTAGGCTGACGAGGCTGCCGAGGATATTGGGGGAGCTGTGGAGGTGTTGGCCAGCTTAAGAAAGAGGAGGAAGATGATCTTGTCAAGGAACAGGAAGCTAAATAAAATGAAGAAGCTGCTGCGGAAGAGGAAGGCTAATGAAGGGACATCAACGTCTGCTCGTCGATCTAAGAGAACTCGTGGACTTTGAGTGATCATGCCTCTCTTAGTTTTTGTTTTTCTTTTTATTTTTCTGCAAAAACAATTTTATTTTTGTTGGCTTGTTTAAACAATGTTTTTTTAGGGGAGTTGTCAAACTTAGGGGGAGTTTTTGATATATTTTGCTTGCGTCGATTGTGTTGTTTCCAAAAAGGCAAAAGAGGAAGATTGTTGAGAATATTATTCTTGGCAATTTTCTTTTTCGTGTGTTTGCCTTTCTTGGACTTGTTTTATTTAGGCTCTAGATTTATTTCCTAAAGGTAGTTTATGATTTTATTTAGTTTACCTATTTTTAGCTTAACTTGTTTATCAAGACTAGGAGTCTTGATTATTTAAGGAAAATGAACGACACAAATGAACCACGGCTTTTAGAGGGACGTAAGACATTTTTCTAGAGAATAAGAACACAAGCACAAGACATACTTGGAGCTACAATTCAGAATCAAAAGATTTTCAACGTTGTGTAACCAACGGAGGAGATTAGGTCAATCGCAGCATCAAGTATTTGTGTATCAAGTGTTGATACATTTGTTTTTCATATATTACTTAAATATTTTGTAATTGATCTTAAACGATTAAGTAATATAGTTTTCGAGTTTGAATACCTATGTCCGTAAGTACGTTTACTTACGGACTAAAAGTTTAATAAGTGTGTTCATTTATTATTTTCCGCTGCTAATCTATTATTTCTCTGTTTGGTATTATTGCTGGTGTTACTTAACATCAATTATAACATCTGCTGTGTTATAAGTTTACAACTCTCAAACTGACCCTAAAAAAAAAAAAACAGTTTTCCGAGGAAATTTTCCCTCGGTTTTTATGAAAATTCCATCGATTTTTGGAGAAACCGAGGGGAAAACCGAGGGAAACGTTCCCTCGGAAAAACTGTCCTCGGTAAAATTTTCCGAGGGAACAATTCCCTCGAAAAATATTTCCAAGGGGAAAATCGAGGGTCACTCCCCTCGGTTAATTCCAGTCGTGTGCCCTTGGAAAAATGAGGGCACAACCGAGGGTCAATGCCCTCGGAAAACCGAGGGCACTTTTCCCTCGGAAAACCGAGGGTCTTGAACCCTAAGAAAATCGATGGTCCTGAAACCCTCGGAAAGCCGAGGGTCTTTAACCCTCGGAAAACCGAGGGTCTTGAAACCCTCGGAATACCGAAGGTCCAAACGGTTTTCCGAGGGTCTTGAAACCTCGGTTTTCCGAGGGTCCTGAAACCCTCGGTTTTTAATTTTTTTTTAATTTTTCAAATTATAAATTTAATTCCTGTTTATTTAAAAATCCCCAAAAAATTGAAAAATATCATTAAAGAACATACAATTTAATAAACCAATTATCATAAAAATATTTGAAATTTTAGAATTATTACATCCGTTCGACACAGTAACAAAGTTTATATAAATCAAAATATCCTGGGGGCTGCTGCAAACGAGCATACAGCCCGGCCATCTGGGCGTTCACCTGCGCCTGAAATGCCTCCTGCTGCCGGCGCTACTCCTCAAATGCCTCCTGCTGCCGATGCTGCACCTCACGCTCCTCCTCACGTCGTCGCTCAGAATCGACATATCACTGCTGGATCTGCTCGAGCTCCGCCTTCTGCACCTCCTGAGCTCGTCTGGTGGCCTCCAACTCCTCTCTCTGCGCCCGAAGCTGTGCCTCGAGCTCTCTGACCTGCATCCGATCAGACTGAGAGGAGGTGGAAGAAGAGCTGCCTTTGAGGAAACCCTTTGCAYRAGCGAACGCCTTCCCGAATGAGCCGGTGCCGTAGATCTTTCCCTTCTGCGACCCAACAACGTCGAAGAAAACGCGATCAGAGTCAACCTCGGTGCTGGCATCCTGGGAAGACGCGCGTGCCCTCTCTAGGTTTCGCTCGTACTCCTCCTGAAATACAACTCGTTAGTYAATTTTACATTAAAACCAAAAAACAAGTTAAAAATAACAAAGAGACTCACATTAACAGTACTGGATCTCGCATCGATCCACGAGCCGTTGTCCTTCATGTGCGTACGTACAAAAACCTGGTGCGCCTTGGCCGGCTCACCCGTCTCCCGCTCCTGTATCGAAATAGAATTTTGAAATAATTAACATTACAATTAAATTAATAGATAATATATTATTGTATTCCAAAATTACTTACGATATCCAGAGCATAATCGATATTAGATCTAGCTCCCCCCCTGTGCTTCGACATCCCGGTACCCAGCCCAGCACGCTCGCTCTTCCTTTTACTATTTTTCTAATTTTCTCTAGGGTATTTTCTCAATTTTTTATTTAGTAAAAAATAGGAAAAAAATACGAAACGCGCACGGAACGACCGCCGACCGACCCCCGTGGATCCACGACGCCGAGACGCACCCTCCCCGCCTTTTTCGTGAATATTTGGCATTTTTTTTCTATTTTTTGCTAATTTTCTATTTTTCTAAGGGTTTTTCCGATTTTTTTTTAAAAATTCAAAAAAAATGGCAAACGCGCACGAAACGAGGCACGACCGACCCTTGATGTTCCGGGATCACGAGACGCACCCCGCCCCCTCGTCCAGATCACGA
>BMAC01001134.1:173787-196058 GCA_014905375.1 Phtheirospermum japonicum
TACTATTAGGTTCTAACCTCTTAGCCTCATCTTCCGAGAAAGACCCACGGCGTCTCCACCCATTGCCGAATTAACCATAGTTATGATGGGAAAGTAACAATAAAGCCTGCAATTAGAACACGAGCGAGGAACCCTAATGGTGCAAAGACGCTTATTTTATAGGCATCCCCCTGCTCATGTCTCGTTATGAATGTGCGATCTAAAAATATGCTAGTATACACCGGGTTGATAGCGAGGCGTGATTATGGGGATGCTATGGTTGATTTTGGGAWTTTTCTTTTAATTTATGATAAAGAAGTTGAATGATTTCTGTAGATTTTGGGGTGATCTTTGGGTTGCTATGATTGATTTCCTAATTTGTTTGTTTCTGGGAAAGAAGTTGTATGATTTCTCCATGTTTTCGGTTAGTATATTGGGATGCTAAGATTAATCACGGGATTTTTTTTTGATTTTGGGGAGGAAGATGAACGGTATATGCAGATTTCTGTCCCTTTTTTCGAAGATCAAGACTGAAATTCTGATGRTGAGCAGATTTGTGGGGATATGGTAAATGTCGGATATGACCCTCCAATCCCAATTCAGGAACGCGCGTGTGCKTWMARCACGTTACCTACCTTACATAAAACAATTAACTAGGACCGTGGGATTATGAAATATTAACCGTTGGGATTGGTTCCCAGTTCCCACACAGGGCAAGGTTCCCACGAGATCCCGCCCCTATATATATATATATATATATATATATATAAAAACATGATAAAAGAACTTTGAAATCAAGTCTTTTGCCACAACAAGTCAATAAACTAGAAAGGGTTTGTGAGTTAAAAAAAACGTTTCGCAACGGTGTGGCGACAATTCTCCTATCCCTCTGACAAAATGACTGAAACTCATTTTTTCCATATTTTTTCCTACAATTTTCTCAATGAGTTACTCCAGGACTTTTTTTTAATCCTTTTTGTAATTTGTATAAATATCTGATATATAATTTATTTTTGGAGCAAGGTTGATAAACCCTAAGTGGAAGTTTTCTAATTGTTCGTCACTCTCAAAGTTTATTTTCTTATCACCCGCACTCATTTTTTTTTTCTTCTTTGCATTTCTTGTGTAATTTCTTCTTCTTCTTCTTCTTCTTCTTATTCCTTCTCCTTCTCCTTGTTAGGGCACTAACATAGTATTTGTTTTACACTACAACAAAATAACCAAATTCCAACGGAAATTCCAACAGATAAAATATCCGTTGGAATTTCCAATGAAAATTCCAATGTTATAATATACTGTTGGAAAATTCCAACCAAAGTTCCAATGAAATATAATACTGTTGGAAGAATTTATTGGAAATACTGTTGGAATATGTAATTCCTACGGAAATTCCCACGAAAAATCAACCGTTGGAATTTTAGAATTTTAAATTATAAAAAAAAAATCTGCCAATAAATAACGAACGAAAGAAAAATAAATCATAATTCAAATTAGAAAAAAGAAGTTTGCCAAAAAAAAAGTAAAATAAAAAAATTATGTTAAATTCAAAAGAATTGAACCCTTTAGCTCTTTAATATTAGGCCACCCTAATACCATCTCATCACTAAGGTTTTTTATATTATTTGAGCTGTTAATATTTAACACTCAAAATTTATTTATTTTTTATATCAAAATACCCACCATCTCTTTTCCTCTCCCACGACTGCCAGTACAATTCAACATTGCCAGAAATTAATTTTTGATTCAATCACGAACCCTAATTATCTGCGTGTGTTACAATTTTTTCTTCGATTCAATTTTGCTTGTGCTACTATCCCACTCTGAATCAATCTAAACGTTTAAGGTGCTGAATTCTGAGTTTCTCGTCTTTGTCGCTACTATACGCGCCCCGACTCGATCTGATCTGGTCCAACAATCCTTTGGTTATTATCGACTGCAGTTCTCTTCAGGTCTGTAAACCTTTATCTTTTTCTATCAATTTCTGGTCTATTTCATATTTCTAGCAGCTGATATTTATGTTTAATGAATTGATTATTTTTATGGATATGATTTTGGGATGAATTTTGATATTTAGCAGATATTTGTTGATTTCTCCCAAATAATTCCATGAATCCCCCAAATATTACACTAATTAAATTTGACAATCGCTTTCAAGCATAGACGTACGATTATATGATGCTCTAGAAATGCATTTAGTATTTTGAAGATGAAGCACCTTTATATTCGGTTCAACTCTTTGAGTACCTCACGAGTAGTTGTAAATTTGTTAGAACTTATTTCTTTAATTAAGACTTTATCTTAAAATCCAATTGCATAACTTGATTCCATCAGTAATAGTTCTCTCTTTTAATTAAAGCCTCATATGATTATGTTATTCCCCCTATGGTATATATCCAGTTTCTGGTGTCGGAAAATAAGTTTTGAGAATTTTATTGATTTTGTTGTGAAAATTGAGAATGTGTTTGGATGAATGAATGAGAATCCCATTGTTTTCTCGAGTTTATTGGTTGTTCACCATATACTTATAGTATATGATGTCACATAAATCCTACAGTTATGCATAAACTTAAGTAGGTAGTAGGTATGTTATAGGTGAAAGGGATAAGAGTATTTGTTTGAAACCCTTTACCAGCTTGCATGAATAGAAGAGCTAAAACAGCATATAGGCCCGGCCCATGATGCATCTCTGGTCTGGTCCTGTTCCAACTGAGGAGGGTACATGGCTGGGCACATTGAACCATCAATAACAGTTTTCTAATTAACCAAAACTTCAGGGTAGATTATGTAATTATTAAAAGTTCTTTAGGCTVGTAAAATAAATATACTTCCATTGTGCCATGTTATGACATTGGATTTACATTATTTTGTTTGCTACAACAAAGATAAAAACTACAAAGTAGTAATAAYTATATGWGAAGGCAAATATTTATTTCATAAATTTTAAATGTGGTTGAAATAATCTCTTATTGATAGATTAATATCGATATTTCAAGGCAGGAAAATAGTATTATAGGGTCTAATTTTGATTAAGTTTTATAGTATTATAGGATCCATAATCTATATATTAGATATTGGAAGTTGAGTTTGTTCAAACCCTTCCGAATTCTTAGAATCATTGAGTTGAAGTAAAAATTTTGCTGAAAATTTGCTACTACCCCAGTTCATCCTTTGCCACTTTGACAAAACATTTCTGGAATCAGAGTTTAGTTTTAGTCAACTACTACTTGCTAATTCTAATTTTAGTTTTTTTCAAAGGGTCTTTCAAAGTAATTATAAAGGGTCTTTGCTACTTGCCTTTTCCTTCAAAAATTCCAAATGGTCTTTTCCTATCCCTTTCCGTGTCGCATGGTTAAAACCAAAAAGACTTTTTTTTTCTTGATATTTTCTTACATTTCTGATAATTCCTTCTCGAAAAAGTATTGTGATAATATTTTTGGAAATATTATTTTTTTGCTCACAGATGTCAAACAAAGGTGATCGTGACGACTTTCCTGGGCAAGGAAGAGGCAGAGGCACACATAAAACAACTATACCAAATGTTTCACACACGTCAAGTAAAAGTGATCGTGGTAGCTTTGGTGGGCGAGAAAGAGGCGGAGGCTAAGGCAGAGCCAAAGGCAAGCATACAACAACTACACCAAGCGTTTCAGCAACTGCACCAAGTGCTACCATCCCTATTCATTCAGTAACTGCATCCGGTGCTCCCAACCCTACACATTCTGCACCTGCCTCCAGTGAACCCACCTTTGCTGAGGCTTCCACATTGTCGGGGAATGATTCCAGGGTGTTGATAAAACCAAACGGAATGGAGTATGACTTTCAATTAATTGATTATTATTTTTCTTTATTAAATTTATAACATTTCTAATAAATTAATAATTTACAAAATATTTTAATAACAGGTTCATTCCTTATGAAACATCTAAAAGGATTTCAGATATCATGAAATCAAAATATGATCAGCCATGGACTGGATGGCGCGAAGTCTCAACAAATGTGAAAACGTTGTAGTTTGAAGAGTTTCAGGTGATATAAATAATAAGACAACTTATTAAATACAAAAACTTGTTTACTTGTATAAAATTTTTAAATACTCGTTGAATATTGATTAAATTTTGTGTAGGGTCTTTTTAGGTGGGATTCTATGCAATATATTTCATATTTCAGGAAAAGCAATTGGGCAGAAGTGTTAGCATTCCTGAGGTTTTTTTGAAGGTCAATTACAATGAGAAGATTAGAAAGTGGGTAACTTCTAAAGCAAAATGCACTTTTGTAAGTTTTCACTTATTATTTGAGAATTGTTGCAATATGCAGTTAAGAATGGTTTTATAGTTATAAACTTGAGTTTAGTAAGTGACCAATATGTACTGTGGTGGAGACATCTCCAGAGAACATGAATTAATTCCCACATCTCCAGAGAGTATGAATTAATTATTTTTTCTGCTTTCTAGGAACATGTTTTCTGGAATGAGTTTGAATATATGTATGTTTGAAAGTAAAGTTCATAGATTGTTTCTAGATATGGACCTACACTTTGTTTCTGTTGTACATTAAATTTGGATTTTATGCAGACTGCGTACAAGAAATTGAAGACGTCTAAAATTGCACAAGGTATAACCAACATTGATGATTCACAGTGCTTTTACGAGGCGCTTTTACGAGGCTACTGGAGGATGTAATAAGAAAGGACATGCTTATGGTTTTGGATCTGAGGCGTCTTTCTATAGCTCAACGAGTTCAAATTCTAGCTCGTCTGGTGTGATTGATGTTCAGCAGCTTTGCCATCGAATGGGTGCTTTAGAGCAACGAAATGAGCTATTAGAGAGTGAACTTGCCTCGATTCGCAGCCTTCTTCTGAAGATTTCGAGCACGTCACATTTTTTCTCTGGCTATGATGTCTCTTCTTCAGCATTACCGAACGCCATTCATGATGACGAAGATGACGAAGACGACAAAGACTTTGGAGATGATGAGTATTTGGGTGATGACGAGGGAGACATTGGATGTGATGGAGATGATGGCATGGAATGTGATGTGGGTGACTTGTAGGCGTTTCTATTTGTTTATGATAACATTACAGTTATTTATTTGTGACTCGTAGGAGTATTATTCGAATTGTAAATTATTATTCGAATTTTAATTCTTATAAATTTTATTTTGCATTTTGTTGGATACAAATAGATGGGTTATTTTTAGGTTTATTTTTCTTTTCAAATTCCTACGGAAAAACCCGTGGGAAAAATTGTTGGAATAGATTCCAACAGTAAATATCCATGGGAAAAAGTCGTTGGAAAATATTCCAATGGAATGTAAACCGTTGGAATTTGTGTTGGAGTGTATTCCAACGATTGACAATTCCAACGGAAATTTTCTGTTGGAAAGTCCGTAGGATATTTTTTCCATAGGAACTTCCATTGGAATTTGGCAATTCCAACGGCTGTTTTTCCAACGGTATGTATTCCATTGGAAATTCCGTTGGAATTGGGCATTCCAATAGAAATTTGTATTGAATTCCAACGGATTTTTTCTGTTGGAATTTGACTGTTTTCTTGTAGTGTTATTTTGATTTCTCTCACTCGTGTCTTATGTTCTTCTTTACATAATTTTGAATTCTCACAATTATTGTTATTCCATTAACACTATCTGATATTGTAGAATTTTTCATTTAAAACTCTTATTTCTTATTATATATATAACTCTTTAATTGGTTGCCCACTTTATCATATTCGATACGCACAAACCAACATATTTAGATATGTGTTTGTTATAATTGGTTAAGTCTTGGCATTGATCTATTTAGTTTTTCCAAAAATCATATATATTTGGATTTTCTTCTTTATATTGCATCTAAGTTTAAGTCTGTGTGGTTGATTAATTTTCTCCCCCTTATTTATTTTGGACTGAGATTTGTGTATATTTTGCATGTCCTAATCATATCAAAAAACTCTCTCTCGACTCCTCTTGACGCCTTACATGTCACTTGGTAATTGTATCGGATTTCTTCTCATTCTTTGTCTCTCTCTCTCTCTCTCTCTCTCTCTCTCTCTTCTGATTTTAATATTAGTTTTTTCTCAATTTTTTTTATTTAACGAGTATTTCTTCTTCTTTTTTCTCTCTTAGTCTAACTAATTTACTACCAACCACTTGGTGCCTGAAAAAGGCTTTTTTCATATCATTTCACATACATGTTTTTTCTCTTCAACATTAAACGAAAGAAAATTAGAGTGAAGTATCAAGGTTTATATTTTCATCTGGTACATCTCTCACATGGTTTTTGTTAGTGTTTTCTGGATTTTTATTTGAGATGTTTTTTTAGGAGTCTACAAAGAGAAATATCACTATACTAAGGTTAGATACATAGATGGAGAAACAACAATGTTTGTGTTTTAATCTTCTCCTTTTCTCTCGCTGTCTTTTTTTTTTTTTTTCCCAAGTTTGGTTTTTGTGTTTTATTTTTTTCTTTTTTTTTGTATTTGATGTGTAAATATTTGTTTTCTGGTTTGTGCTATCAGGATTATATATAGCATGTTCGGCTAGTCTTCAGAGTTTAAAATGATTTTATGTAACTCGTCCAACTTGATATCAGTTTCGAATTTCATTACTAAAGATGACCCGGATGATGATGATGTTATTACTTCATCGGATACCATATCGACCGGTTCTGATTTTATGTTTCTGGTCCATGCTTCTGCCCTAGCAATCTTATTATTGTTGTTTGATCCTTGTCCTTTCCATCTCAAAGTTCAAGATCTTTTGAAATTTTAAGTATGTTCAATTTTACTTTTCACAATAATCCTTAATAAATATTCACACCTTACAATTAATTAATGGAATCTAACAATTTTTTGAAAATGACGAGACATGACGCTAATGCTTGTAAATATTTGGAAAAATTATTTTTTGCAACCTGTACTATAAGCATTTTTACGCATTGAAACATAATATTTTTTTGTTGCCGACTGCAACCCGTACTACATGAAATTTGTTAAATGCAACTTCAGGCTCCTTTTCCGTCCAAAAAGTCACCGGGCTTAGGCACTGATTTGTACATATTTGTGTATAATCTTCGTGTATTTCCGTGTCTTGTTGTGTGTGCTTTAGTCGGGTTTGAGTCGTGTTTTGTCCCATTTTTCCTTATTTCTTAGCTTTTCTCATCTTTTTAATACTTTTTGTATTTCTCTTTTACTTTCTGTAGATTTTTATATTATTTTACTTTTCTTTGTTTTAGGACAGTCGATAAAGCCTAGGAGCGTTCTCGAGGATCACAACTGGCTCGATTTGATGAAAACACGACTCGGACCCGCAGAGCACAACCATTGATCGATGCGCAATCGACGTGGCCAATTTCTAGCATCGGTGGTCAGGTCAATTTTGACTATTTTGGGCAAAGTGACTATTTTGCTCTCGCTTTCAAACCTATAAATATAAACTTTCCTTTCTTAGAATAATAAGTCATGAACCACCTAGGGTTTGACAAGACCAAGAGGTCTCCATTTTTTCTTCTTCATTTTTTCACTTTCTTAATTCAAATTTCAGCTTTTAGTTTTTATAAATTATAGATTTTCTTTCAAGTGTTGCTGGGATGATGGATGTAGCTTAATTTCAATTCATGTTTTTCTCGTTTGAACGATGAAATGCTCCAATTCTAATTAGAAAGAATTCATTTCCCTTTGTTATATTATTCGAATTTTTTGTTGTTTCGTTTATGAATTTTCTTGTGAGTTGGTGATGTTCTTGATACGTAATTGTGTTTCTTGCTATTTCTTATGGTTTGATTCTTAGAAATTCATATGATAATCATTATTGTTATTAAAAACTCCATTGTTGCTTTCTTCAAGCTTTTCATAGTTAATCGTGTCCTTGTTGCGTTGAGTTTGAATTGTTGCGTTTCTTGATGAGTTTTGTTTAGAACTTATGGGTCTAGTGCCTAGAATCATTTAAAACCATCAATTGGGATTGTCGGGTTTTTAATCTATAAGTTGGGATTGACAACCCAACTCGTAGACTAAGTGTTCGATGAAATGCCAATTGGTCGTGGAGACGATTCTAGAGCACTAGACCCTGTTTTCTTAATCTTTTCAAAGTTCTTGATTTCATTGCTCGTCATTTAAATCATCGTCATAGATGTTAGAACTCTTCAATCCATAATTTGACTGCGTGTTTAGAATAGCTTTTCGTTGTATCCTCGTCCGTGTAATCAAACACGAGAATTACCTCCGATTAGTCTTCCTCGAGAGATTCGACTCGAGTCAACTTGTCACTTACAACCGCTCCATTCTCTTGCGGATGAGCTTTTTATTTTAGTAAAAAGTAAGCGTTAAAAAGCTCGATTCAGGCATGTATAACGCACGCGCCATTTTGGTGTTTTTTTAACGGAATATTAGATGGAGGTTGAAAATAACAAATCATGTATAGTACGGGTTGTTATTTGCAACAAAAAAACTTTAGGTTGTAAAGTGTAAACCCCGTATAGTGCAGTTTGCATATAATTATTTTTCCAAATTAAGATAATAAATTGATGGTATCCTTATTTTTATTTTAAAACAATCTTTATAATTTTTAGTTTTTTGTTTTATTCTTTGATAATAATATATTATATTATTCATATTTTAAAAATATCACATCAACATGTTTAATAAAAAATCATATAAATTATTTTTAATAAAATTTATAAAATTAGTTTAAAAAAAAGTCTAAAGTAAGTTCTAATCAATCATTTAAAATCTAAAATATCAAATAAACAACAAATATAGTAATAAATAAATATTTTAAAATAGTATTAAAAAACACTAAATAGATAAATAAAATATAATAACTATAATTAGATTATGTATACTTAGTTAATAAATCTGGAAATTAATATAATGACTAAATATATACTCCTTCTCCCATTTATATAATATAGTATTTACGTTCACAAAGATTAAGATAATATATTTGAATTAACAAATATGCAAATATGTCTTAAACTGCTCTTATTTAATGTAGTTTAATAGTTCCAAATTCATATTAATTAGGTTATAGTAGTAACATAATGAGTAAAATAATATTATATATAGAAAGTGGACTATATATTTGAGACATCCTTAGTGTACTATATATTTGGGACACAAGGAGTAAATAATATGAGAATTATGTAAAATATATAGAAATTATGATAATTTTCTAAATAATTATTTATAATAAGGAAGAAGAATATAAAAATAAACACAATTATTATAAAATAATAAAAAATAATGCTTAAAAGATGAATAAACACAGTTATTATAATACTTATAATAACTTATAAATAAATTATATACACTTATTCAATAAATATAAGAATTAATAAATAGAAAACAATATATAAATTTAGTAAAATAACTTTTGTAAAATATATTATTCGGGTTTTACACTTTCCAACCTAAAGTATTTTTTGTTGCAAACAACAACCCGTACTATACATGATTTGTTATTTGCAACCTCAGTCTAATATTTCGTCAAAATGCCACCAAAATGGCGCGTGCATTACACGCCCTTGAGCCCGTTGACTTTTTGACAGAAAATGAATCAGATGTTGCATTTAACAAATACCGTGTAGTGCAAGTTGCAATCGACAACAAAAAAATATTAGGTTGCTAAGCGTGAAAACGACTATAGTACAGGTTGTAAAAAAATAATTTTAATTAAATATATTCCCGTTCTTATAGTTTTTGTTTTAGATAAACTCTTTGTTGATGTTAATGATTTTGGTGTATTTGTAGGTGAACCAATTAAACAATATGTACTATTGATGATTTATTGTATTTGTTGGTCAAATAATTAATATATTTACAATATTTAGTATTTATGTTTTGTGTAGTCGTAGGTTGTGGCCTTCCAATTGTTTTTTTTTTTAAAGCTTCCAGATGGGATATTAAAAGATCTGTTCTAGAAACCTTACTTTCTGGATGGGGTTCATGAAATCCGTTATAGAAACAATAATATCTTGAACAAATCTTTTGGAATAACATATCGTTTCAATATGTGTAGCCTCATAGAAACAACAATTATTGGCGTGACGTGATCGCTTCAGCACATTTATCAAAAATGAGGCAACTGAAATGAAGAATTGCGATGAATTGGCATTACAAGTCGTGCCTATAGTTATTTGAATAGTAGGACAACATAGTCGTTACTATATAGAAGTAGCGCGATGTCAATATAGAGGAATTACTTCAGTGGACGGTGGCGGCGGTGATGGCGATGATGACGGCAACAGTGGTACGTTGGTGGCGAACAGCAGTGATTAGGGTTTGACAGGGGTGATTTATTTATTTTATCTTTTTTTATCTTAACATCACACTTTCTTGATGAAGCGTTATATGTATTTTATCGTTTATGAGATTCCGTATAAGAGTGCTATCTGAACTTCGTCTTTTTAAGTGAAAAAAATTATTTGCCACCTGTACTTGTCGCGTTTTTATGATTTACCACCTAATTTTTGTTGTTGTTGTTGTTGTTGTTGTTGTTATTATTAACAACCCAAAGTATGCGGGTTTTGTTCTTTGCAACCTTTAGGCTATTTTTCATCCAAAGAATGGTCGGATCGAAGCACATGAACCTCATTTCACATTCTAAAAAAAAAATGAAAACATTGATCTCCGAAGTTGGGCGTGAGGATCACATGCTTGGATCCGACCACTTTTTGAATGGAAAATAACTTGAGGGTTGCAAAGAACAAAACCCGCATACCTTGGGTTGTTAGTAACAAAAAAAAAAAAAAAAGGTGGCAAACCATAAAAACGCGATAAGTACAGACAACAAATAATTTTTTTCCCCTCTTTTTAAATAACACTTCACTCAATGAGCGTTATTTAAGAAGTGATATATAAAAACCATATTTTAGTATAATTTTTAATTTTTATTTATCGGTTATTTTTTAAATCCATTTGAGAATGGACAAATTGATTGTGGAGGCATTGCAAATTTCCATATTTTAATGGGGAAAATTTCATTTTGATACATTATGTTGGCCATTTTCCAGAAAAGGTACGTCATGTTGGCCAACATCAAACTACATATATTAAGTTGACAAATTCATCAAATTTGGTAAAAAAAGCTCAATCGGGCTTTGATGCTTACGTGGCATGATTTAATCACTTCTTAAGTTTTTCATTTAATTTTAAATATTAAATGGAGGCAAAAAATCATTATTGCCCTCCCATTTATCCTTTTCCCCTTTCTTTCTAAAAAACTGAAAAAAGAATGTTATTGAAAATACCATTCTTGGTTATTAATTGAGAAAATACCATTGGTTACTGCTTTTCAAAAAAAAAAAAAAAAATCCAAGATTCTATTCTTTTCCATTTTATGCTTCTTAATCTCATTATTAAGTGATATGATTAAATAAATAGTACTATAATTATTATTTATTAATTATCATATATTATTAATCACGTAATCAGCGTGGAACGTTTTTATTTTTGCAATCAACTATTTCTTTACTGTTTCTCCCTCCTATCATTTTCCAAAAAATCTCAGAAGAATTTTCAGCAAATCCTAACTCTAAAAATACTCACATGTACAAGATCCTATCCCTAAAATCCAACCATGATCCTTTTCAATCTTGGGCCAGCGAGAACCCTAGCCTCTTGCTGTTAAAATCCCAAAATTGCGATAGAAAAAAAATGGAAAATTCATCAATTGAATAATCCTCTCCCTCAAATTCATATTTGTTATCAAAGATTTCATCAAACCCTCCACTGTTACGCGGAAGCGTAGCCATGAATTTGATGAAAAACTGCGTAGCCATTAGATCTGTGGAGGCGGAGAAGAAAAGACACCCGTTCGATCTCTTGCTGGACTTGGCGGAGATGGTGATGGAGGAGGGAGACGAAGCCGACGCAGCCGTAGATGGGGTCCTTGATGCGGCACTCGGCCTCGTAGGCCAGGGAATTAACGGCGTTGTTTCGCTGGGTGGGGTTGAGCTCGTTCAGGATCTTGCCGACATTGCTGGCGCCGAAGACTTTTTGGATGTTGATGAATTTCTGGGGGTTGTCCGAAGAAATAGGGGGCGAACACGCACTCCTGTGTGCATTTTCGCCGGAGATATTTGCACGCGGCGCATGGAGCGACGGGGATGACATTTCTTGTGATTTAAATTGCAAAACATGATTGATTAAATGGAAATTTATTTGATGGATATGATTTTTAATTTTTGAGATTCGATAGAAATTATAAATCGAATTTTTTAGAAGAGTTGGAATTTTTTTTGTAATCATATTTTTATTATTGAAGAGAGAGAACTGTAGGAACTGTAACATGTAAACAGGAGAAAGAAATAAATAAAGGGAAAAAACTAATTAGAAGGGCAAAAATGACTTTTTTTCATCATTTAATATTTAAATTAAATAAAAAATGATAAGAACATGTAAGCATTAAAGCTAGATTGGACTTTTTTTTTTATCAAATTTGATGAATTCATGTAGTTTGTTGGGCCCCATTTTATTTGCTATCGTGATAGAAATAAATTTTGTTGAAATAAATTTTATCGTGAGACTAATCTCATACTATGATCATTTATTCATAACTTGACACATCGTAATCAATAAAATCGTCCGCCCCATTTAATTATTAATAAAACAAAACTAAAAAGAAACCGCAGTACATCTTTTTTTATCGCCTTTCTTCGTCAACTCCATTACAGCCCTCCTCCAGGAACCTCTCGTCTTCTACGTGCAAGGCTTCAGATCCGGATGAAACTGCCTTGCCATGAATAGGATTGGGTTGTGTTCCTCGTCTCCGTCCTTAGCACCGCCATCGAAATCTACACTGCATATGTTGCCCCAATTTCTAGGGTTTTCAACAGAGGTGATTTGGATATTGATCCCAATTTCATAGCGGCTCGCTATTTGAAAAAGAATTCCATCTCGTTGATCTCTTCCCCTTCACCAAGTATGCGAATTCCTATGTATCATAAATATAATAATAATTATTATTTATTTTAATAATAATATTTTAAATTTGATTTTTTTTTTTTTTTGCTTTTGGTTTCGTAGATGATGTGTTTTCCTGATATGGATTCTTTTTTAAATTTTGTCGACAAACTGTTGCTTGGGGTTACCAGCACTAAGCTCACCTCCCTTACAACCAAATGTTATGTTAAAAGCAAGGATCTCCAGTTTTTCTTTAATTGTTAAAAAAAAACTTTTTTTTTTCTCGATTTTGGTCTCAAGTTTTGCCAATCGATTTGTGTAGTTTCATTCACAGAGGGATCAGTATTTGGATCCCAAATGAAGATTAATAAATTTAATTTGGTGTTTATGTTTGTTAGTGAGTTTCATTTCTTTTATAATATTGTGTATTGGGTGAAATGAGGTTATAATTCTAGCAAGAGACATCAACGATGATAGAGCTATACACCAGCCAAGAATGCAATAGACATCATAGCAAGAGTTAATCCAAGCAGAAGCGGGGTTATTTTTAAAGCACCACAAGTGTAAGTATGATCTCCTAATTGCGCCTATACGAGTGTGACATCAACGATGATAGAGCTATACATAGCCATTGTAGTACAAATGAAAATATGAAAGTGCTTGCTTTAAGAGACTATTCATGATATTTTAATTGTGATTTGTAATAATTTAACAATCTTTTATAATATTTAAACATCTAAAGTTAAAAATGTTACTTAATGCTTTAATTTAGAAACAGGTATAAAAATTTTGTGATACTTTAACAGTCTTTTGTGATATTTTAACAGTGTTTTGTGGTACTTAAATATCTTGAGTTGAAAATATTACTTAACTATGTTTTAATTAATATAAAAATATATAAAAACTTATGATACTTTAACTATACTTTGTGATAATTTAACAATTTTTTGTGATACTAAAACATGTTGAGTTAAAAATATAAGGATGGAAAAACAGAAATCACATATCAACAAACTGTGATAATTTAACTACACATTGTAATACTTTATCAATATCTTGTATACATTAACAACCTTGCATAAAAAACATAGATATAAAACAAAAATAAAAAATTAGAAACTTGTGAATTGTGATACTTTAACTATGTGTGTGGTATTTGAACAATCTATTTATTTTTAAAATATCAGAAACTCGCTTCAAAGTATCATAGATTCAACTAAATCTATCATAGAAAAATTATTAAAAATATGAAAGTGCTTGATTTTAAGAGACTATTTGTGATACTTTAGTTATGACTTGTAATACTTTAACAATTTTTTATGATACTTAAACATCTTGAGTTAAAAACGGTACTTAACTATGCCTTAATTTAGAAACAAGTATAAAAATATTGTGATACTTTAACAGTCTTTTGTGATACTTTAACAATATTTTGTGATACTTAAATTCTTGAGTTAATAATATTACTTAACTATGTTTCAATTTATAAATATATAAAAAATTATGATACTTTAACTATACTTTGTGATACTTTAGTAATTTTCTGTGATACATTAACTACATTGTATAAAAAAAAATATAGATAAAAAAAAAAAATAAAAAATTAGAAACTTGTGAATTGTGATACATTAACTATTGTGTGGTATTTGAAGAATCTATTTATTTTTAAAATATCACAAACTCATTTAAAGTATCACATATTCAACTAAAAGTATCATAGAAAAGTTATTAAAAATATTAAAAAGTGCTTGATTTTAAGAGACTATTTTTGATAATTTAGTTATGACTTTTAATACTTTAACAATCTTTTATGATACTTAAACATCTTCAGTTAAAAATGTTACTTAACCATGCTTTAATTTAGAAACTGGTATAAAAAAATTGTGATACTTTAACAGTCTTTTGTGATACTTAATAATATTTTGTGATATTTAAATATCTTGAGTTGAATATATTGCTTAAATATGTTTCAATTTAAAAATATCTAAAAAACTTATGATACTTTAACTATACTTTGTGATACTTTAATAATTTTTTGTGATACTAACATGTGGAGTTAAAAACATAAAGATGGAGATATAGAAATCACATATCGACAACCTATAATAATTTAAATATACTTTGTAATACTTTGCCAATATTTTGTGATACATTAACTACTTTGTATAAAAAACATATATATAATAGAAAAAAAATTAGAAACTTGTGAATTGTGATACTTTAACTATGTGTGTGTATTTGAACAATCTATTTATTTTTAAAATATCACAAATACACTTTAAAGTATGACAGGCTTAACTAAAAGTATCATAGAAAAAATATTAAAATATAACAAAAGATTTAGTACTTTTACTACATTTTGTAATAATTGATATAGAACTATAATATGCAGTATTTGTATCTAAGAATTGTGATACTTTTAACTCAATTTGTGATACTTTTATTCCAGTTTGTAATACTTTTACATAAACAATAATATGTAGTAATAATACCTAAAGTATCTAATATCTAATTTCTATTATTATATGTTATCGCAAAAAAATAGTTAAAATATCACAAATATAATAAAATTATCACGAGTTTTTGTGAAGTACATAGTCAAGATTAGAATGCATAGAGTATTTCAATTTTTATAATTTAAAAGGTCTGACAGTGTATACTAATTTAATTCTTGAAAAAAAAAAAACAATTAAGACAATGAAAACTAGCTATATAACATGTAGAATGAAAGAAAACAATCATAGAAGTAAATCCAAAATTTTACATAGCTAAACTCCATTTGCCAAAGCACAAATCAATTATCGTTCGGAGTCAAGATCGAACCAAATCAACCACCATCAAACACAACTCGCATAACCAATTTCGCCCAAATCTATGAAAATAAACTCAGCCACCAATCCCAAGCAGCCAAGCCCACGCGCCGGAAACCCATGGCCTCCAAACCCAGCACCCAAGACCAAATAGCCCGAAATACATAAGCAGGTGAAAAATCCGCACGCAAAAGATCATATTGGAATCAAGTCTCATTACATTTACTCGTTTCCGATTGCTATGTGAGAGGGTGTGCGGTGGTGTGTGGACGGTGAAAAAAGGAGAGGGAAATTGGTAAATTGATAGATCGGAGGGGGGAAGCGATAAGAGATCCGGTGATGCGTGTGAAAGAGATATATATATATATATATATATAGAGAGAGAGAGAGAGAGAGAGAGATGGTGATTAGTTTGTTTTTTTTTACAAAATATAATTTGGTTGGGGCAGGTTGGGCAGGGTTGATAAAAAAGGGTCGAGTTGTATTTGATGGATTAAAAGTGTCTCATTATATAAGACCGGTCTCATACAAGTATTTATCTTTGTCCTGTTGATTGTTTGATACTGTTGGATGATATGTTATCGAATCTTATTTGTTAATTATACTAAATTTATTAATTAGATATTGGATAGTTGTTGTGATTTGCGATCGTACAACTTGAACTTAAAATAAATATAAACACGACATGCACCAATATCATATGTAAGTAGTAAAATATCATTAATGTGAACTCGAAATTATAATTATCAATTCTCCTTACTACTACTGCTACAGAATGGAGGACAATATATAATTCTAAATAAATTTCAAGCTTGGACTAATTCATACATTAATCGTGAAACGATGAATGGTCCCTGTTCTCTCCTCTGGCGCAACATCAATTTGTCGCAATTCAGAAAATTGATCTCCATTGGGATGGCTGATCTGGACCTCATACTCACCGTGGTACAACGAACTTTCATAAAACCCTTTAGAATCGGTGGTTGCTGATATAACATCACCAGCATATGTTAGACGAGATCTGAAGCTATCGACAACATTGCCCGTTGCTAAGTTGTTGAAATTATTGTCGGTTAGACACATCCTATAGCATCCTTGCGGGCTCCAAGCTGCCCAAATCATGATGTCTTGCACGGCCGGATTCGAATAAAGCTCATTAAGGATCTGCTCCAAATATGATGCCTACCAAAAAAAAATAAAAATTTATATTGTTCAGGAACTTGTATATACACGTACTACTTCCAAATGCATGCATGATTTCATGATAAATTAATCAAAATAAATTTACCTGGTTGGGCCCAGATGAAACGTCCAGCTCAGTAATCCAAATGGGCAGCCTCGCAGACGCAAGCATCTGAATGGCAGACCTTATGTAGGGCAAATCTAACTTGGAAGATGAAAAATGGCTCTCCAACCCAATACCCAACGGCCCATTATACCCCTGCTTCCTGATATCCTTGATTTTTTGCAAATACTTGGCCGGAGACGAAGAGGCATCTCGTTTCTCTTCAATTGTATTGTACTCGTTCAAAAATGGAATGGTCCTACCATCAATCTGGTTGGCCTTCTGATAGAAAGTCGTCACAGCGTTATAACCAAGCTTGCTCTCCAAGAAATTGAAATGCAAATTCTCATTCACAACGTCCCAATGGAACAATTGCCCTTTGTATCTGTTCATCACCGAGTATATACGCTTGTTGGCAGCATCCCACAAGTCGTTGGTCGAAAGCCCGCCGACCCAATTGGGCTGGAATCTCGGGTCGTTCCAGAAGACGTTGTGGCCGCGGATAGCGACGCCGCGGGATTGGGCGAATCGGACAAGGGCGTCCGAAACGGAGTAGTCCTCGGATCCCCGGGATTTCTCGTTGGAGTACCATTTGAGCTCGTTCTCGAAGACGGTGTATTTGAATCGGGACGAGAACCAGTTCTGGTAGGCGGTGTTGCTGAGGATGTTWTTGTTGATTGCGYCGCCCAMTGGGAAYRTGYYMTTGCGCTGGCGGAAGGAGACGGTGGCGTTGGGGATGGGCTGCCCGTGCTGGTCCACTGCCTGGATTTTAACCTTTGTCTTCCGCACCTGCAATTTAATTGCATTTTTCATTAAACAAGTTTTTTTGTTTGAATATATACAACGTCGGGTCGGTCGATCGAATTCGCTAGTGTACCTTTTCAATGTTCTGTTCTTGATGGGATTTCCACTCTTCTTGAGTAAATGCTTGCAATGAGATGCTATCTGCCCAAATATCAACTTCTGTATTGTGGCTCTGCAGTTTGTAAAAGTAATAATCATATATTAATTCATTTAATATTTTAAATATAAAACAAAAATCAAAACATCGTTATATATTAAAAAATGGAAAATCGATCGCCATAAACAATACATCAGGTGAATCTTCATAATAATAGAATTAGAAGAAAATATATAGGAACCTCAAAATAGAGTTGGGCTGGTTCAGAAGCATTCACGACAAAGCCACCTATCAACATGGACCAGCAACCGTTTTGGGCCGTGATCATACCAGCAATCTCATAACTTGTTTTTGTCTTGAAAATTGCCGTCACGTCAGCATTTCCATGACTCAATTGTAACCAAGCTACATCAAGTTTAAAAAGGGAAAAAAAAAAACATTTTACGAACCAATAATAGCAACATGTCACACACACATCATTAAGGTGTTTTTGTAACATTTCTAAATTTGTCAAATTTTTGTCATAATCTTATAAGATATAGACAAAACTATGAATGAAGGCAAAATTACCCGAGAAAGTATAGAGTTTTCCTATTTCTAGATTAATTGTCTGCGTAAAACTGTGAAACGATTGATTTCTCTTGGAAGCAACAATGTAGTTGTTGCCATCGTTTGATTTTACATGTTTAATTTTTACATCTCCAAATGTTGTCCATCCTCTCAATCCTTCATTCAATTCTGGATTCACAACTATTCCTCCATCATATTGAGGCCTTAGAGGCTTTGCCAGACACTGAAAATATTCCAAGAAGAAATAGAAGTTTATTGAGAAGACTATTCCAATAAAATGATTAATTCTAACCAAGTAAAGGGTGTAGTGAAAGTTCTTTATATAATTAAAAAGTATTGTATTCCCCAAATAAATTTATACACTCACCTCCGGTGTGTATGAGTAATCATAAGGCACTGCATTGGATTGAAGACCTGAGAAGCCCAATAAAGAACCATAAGCTTTCGGAATTTATTTCATATATTATTATTTTTAAAATCATAATAGCTTGCGCTGTTCACATCAAAATAGTAGTGGTTGCGAGTTATTTTCATTATTAAAATATATATAATTTCAAAAAATGCCTCTAAAACCTTTGGATTTAAATAATTGTTTATTGGTAAAAGATATATATATATATATATATATATATATATATATTGAAATCATAAAAAGAATATCAAAAAGAGAAATATAAAATTGAAACTGAAATAGTACCAAATAAGATGTATTGAATGAAAATGAGGAACAAACAAGAATTTAGGAGCTTTGCCATAGCTAATAGTGATTTTATTGCTAATAGTGATTCTTATTTTCTAACAAGGACCATTTATATAGGACTAGTGTATGTTAAATCTTGATACGTAGATTTCATTGGTTGCTAAATACTTACCATGTGTGACTTATTTATTTTGTATAATTCATGCACTCATGGTATTTACCAAAACTTAGTTTTGACTGACTTAGTTTTTACTTTTATTGTCTGAGTGGAATATTCAAGGATTGATTATAGAAAGTACTTGTAAATCCAAATCCAAATGGGGTGTTTGTAATTTTGAACAATGACTAATATTTTTTTTTTATAATGTTTGAAATCATAAATTATTTTCAAAGGCTTATCCATTACTGATGCTTTTCCGAAAGTAGGTTTGAATGACTTAGGTATCAACTAGTTGATCGGTTTGAAGGTTTGAATGACTTAGGTATAAACTAGTTGATAGTTTATTCATCCATAATCAACTCATTTATGCTACTCGGTAAAGGTTTTTAATTAACTTCTAATAGATGATTAAGTTAAAAAGTCCCGTTTTGAAAAAAATTACGATTATAACTTTTTCTAATCAGCTGATAGTTGATTGGAGAAAATTTCCTTATTATCATTTTCTTTTATAAAATATTATTTTATATACTAACATATTATTTTATAGTTATATATAAATATTATTTTTAGACATAATAAAATATATAATTGTCAAAGTAATTATCTTTCTATTATTGTTTATATTTTTTAGGAAGTCTTTATTTATTATTCTAAATTTATAAAATGTTATTTCATATACAAAATATTATTTCTTGGTTCTACATAAATATTACTTTAATACATAAGGACTTTTTTATTTATCAATATAATTACTTTGGTATCATTTTTTATATTTTTTCTTAATATTTTAAGAAGTCTTTATTTATTATTTTAAATATATTCATTATTATTTTTGTGTTTTAGTTCATTTTTATGTATATTATTTTTATATTCTTCCCCCTCCCCCACCCGATTTCTAAAAATGAGTTTAATTAACGCGGAGATATCAAAAAAAGAAATAATTTTTTTTTTTTGTATTCTGTTCAAAAAAAGAGGGTCTGAATCATGTCTATATTGGTAAATTAACCTTCAATCACCTAATTTACCAAGCAGTATTTTGCAGTCAACTATTACCAGTTATCAACTATCAACCATTAGATACTCAAATCAGCTCAACCAAGCGAACTTTTAATTGCAATTGGTGAGGATTTCTCTTTTTTTTTAATAATCGAAAAGATATTATGTTCTACTCGTAATCAGTAAATATCTACAACTATATTTTATTTTTATTTTTATTTAAAATCAGTTTTATACGTACATCTTATTCTATATTACAAAAGATATAAACAATAATAAAGATATAATAATAACAATAATAATAATAATAATAATAATAATAATAATAATGAAATGACTACGGTGACGTGAAGGCACAATGGCCCCCACCCCCTGCATTTACATCCATCCATTTACTAATATTTGTATTTGATCCAATGGTTGTGATTAAGTGAAGAATCACGACACCGTAGAAGTTCTCAATAACAATAATATGGTGAAATGATCAATAAATATAAAGTAACGAGTTTTTTTGCCCACTACATTTAACATCTTATTTTTCTCTCCACTAGGTACAATTTCTTCATATCTTTTTTCATTAACTATTTTGTCCAAAAATTAGTAGAATTTGCACCTCAACTCCTTCATTGTCACGCCTACATCGACCATATTGTTCTCTCCCTCTACATGTACATCTTCGATCGATCTCTCTTTTCCCCCCAAAATAATCTATCAAACACTATCCCCGGGAAAATTTCATTTTTGTTACATTATGTTGGCCACTTTCCAGAAAAGGTACGTCATGTTGGCCAGCATCAAACTACATACATTATGTTGGAAAATTCATCAAATTTAGTACAAAAAAAGCCCAATCGGGCCCTGTTGCCTACGTGGCATGATCTAAACATTTACTATCATTTTCTATTTAAAAACAAAATTAAAAATAAAGATAAAATAAGTGAATCCCTAATTTACCCTCGTACACTGCTTGGGCCTACAGGTGTCCGTTCATTTTTCCCACACTTGGTAATCTGCAAAATTTCACTTTCCCGTCCTCAACCCTAAATCTGCGAAATTTCACCCAAAATTCCAGTGCAAGAACCCTAAATTTGCAAAATTTCACCCAAAATTCCAGTGCAAGAAGATAATTGAAATATACATTCCATTTGTCTTCGTGATTCGGACGTGAACATGAGGCGTAGAGATCCGGATAAGAATCACAGGCCCCCACCCAGATACAGTAAGTTTGCGATTTTTTACATAAATTCGGTTGATTGTTCTTTATTGTAAGAGTCCTTGATTATTGTGATATATGTAGGTTAAAGTAGGTTTTTTTGTCCGCTTTTGTTGTTGGTATGCGTCAATGAGTTATTTATGTGGGGTAAAGTAGGGTTTCTGAATTTTTGTGGTTGTTGGTATAGTAATTGCATTCTTTATTGATCTGAAAGCATATTTTTGTGGGTCAGCATTGGTCTTACCATTTTTTTTATTGTTCTGTATAAAGTGCATATGACATGTAGGGCCATAAAAGAATCTTCTTCTCATTATATGATTTTTGTCAATAAATCCTTATCTGAAGCATTATTTCCTTTCCTTTATTTGCTTTGCAGACAGTACAACCAAATTACTCACTATAAGTCTTCACTATGGGGGTGTTTTTGATGTGGGATAATTTTCAGCATATCTAGGGGGGTCTGAAATTATGCTTGACTTTTGTGAACTAGATAGTGTTAGCATTTCTCAGTTTACAAAGTTGTTAGAGGTTGAAGGTGTCAAATTACCTATGAGACTATATTACAAAATAAACGGTGGTGGTTTTGTGTTAATTAAGACAAAATCTGATTTACATAAGCTATGTGTAGATAGCCTAGATTCTCTGAGGGAGGTTAACCTATATATTGAGGGCTGTGAGGGTTGTGTTGATGGGCTGGATGGGGAGGGTGTTGTTGATGGATTGGATGGGGAGGGTGGTGGGCTGGATGATGAGGGTGATGG
>BMAC01001134.1:202272-228237 GCA_014905375.1 Phtheirospermum japonicum
CCCGTTCTGAAAAGTATACTTTCCAGAACGCTGTTTTTAGAGGCGTTCTCGAAAGTATACTTTCCAGAACGTCCGTATTTTCGAGGCGTTCTAAGTATACTTTCCAGAACGCCTCAAAAAATAGGCGTTCTCGAAAGTATACTTTCGAGAATGCCTCTAAAAACAGGCGTTCTGGAAAGTATACTTTCCAGAACGTCTCTAAAAATAGGCGTTCTGGAAAGTGTACTTTCAAGAACGTCTCTAAAAACTGGCGTTCTGGAAAGTGTACTTTCTAGAACGGGTTTTTGAATAACCGTTCTGGAAAGTAGTAAAAAAATAAAAAAAAATTTAAATGAAAGCAGGTGCCAACAAATACATCAAATTTCATTCCGCATTCATTTTTTTTGGCCTGCTAATATATATTACAATTTTATTACCTATTTAAATCACAAAACACATGTCATTTATATAATCCGAAGATCAAACAACACATGTCATTAATCACAATAATACACAATCACCATAAGATGTCAATACAAACAACACGACACCTTAAATTATTATGTCAATAATGAAACACCGCAAAAAAATCATTAAAATCACAAAAAAATTATTGTTGTGCATCATAAACGGCATAATAATTGTACTCCAGGGGACTATCTTTGTGCTCAGACAGGATTAGCTTACCACACGGCACCTTAATATCATCTTTCCAAGTAAAATGCTCCGACTCGTCTGTTTTCTTCCTGTCGAGCCCTATCACCCCTTTTTTCTTCTCTTCCAATGATGTTGCATCCTAAGTAAAAATCAGACAAAACCCAAAAATGAAGACCATGACCAAAGCAATGCAATGATGAACCAAAGATATTAATAAATGCACAACACGTACCTCTGGAGGGCTCGTCAGCTCTGTTACATCTTCGCCCAAAGAAGCAACGACCAATATCAGAAACCCCTCTGGCCGGTCATCGGCTGTGTAACCATACCTGGCTGCTTCTGCTGCAGCATCTGTGCAAACTATGGCTTTCCCAAACTGAGGGTAAAAAAAAGAACATAATAATAATATTAATTATAAGATAGCTAATAATATTAATAGTAATAATTATAAGGATGATAGCTAACTCGGAAAATTACAAAAAATTAAGGGTCATCATGTCAATTAAGGGAGTATAAAGAAAAAACACAACCAGAGATTCTAACAGACAATTAAGGGTCATCATGTCAATTCACCTTTATTTTCACAATGCACTTGGAATACTAGTAAATATTATCAGATATTTTTGTAAAAAAAGAACGAAAATAATTCAAAATTTCAGAAAATGAAAAGAGAAAATCCAATCAAGGCTAGACTGTACTAATAACATTTGTAGTTACCAAATGCCACGGTGAACTTGCTACAATACGTACTAAATACCAATTACCCATCAAAAGAACAATTTCATACGAAAACCAACCTTTTCATTAAAAAAATATAAAAAATCACGCTACATCATAGATACACGAAAACCAATCACACCTTATCCAAACTTTCCAATTAACTTCACCATAGGGATAAATTTATTTATTTATTCTTTATTATCTCTAGTTTTTCTGATAAATTTATTTATTTATTCTTTATTATCTCTAGTTTTTCAAGCAGAGAATGAATGTTTCTATGTCTTTCGATTTTCACTCCCACGCACGTGCTAGAACCCCAGTCTGAAAGCTTTAGCCTTAGTCAAGCAAAACATGTTATTTTCTTTTCCTCTTTTGCTACTCAGAGGAAATAGAGAGCACACACACAAAGAGTGATGTAAGAATATTTTCTTATAATATAGGGGTGATAAATCCATCAAGATGCAAGAAGAAAGTGAAGAATTAAAAACTAACATGTCTTATTAAATTGATATTCAAAACATGCAAAAACAGAAGAGTTTTCCAACAAATTCTGTACAGTAAGAGACTTTTATTTTATGACAAAAAAATAAGAACTCATTCATGTAGTTTTTAGCAATATATATAACAAAGAACATAAATCACTAATCTTTTGTCAGAACTAATAGGAAGGGAAATGTATTACTAACCTAATAATACTACAACAGAAAACAACAAAACAAAAAAAAAACAAAAAAAGAAAGAAAAACGAAGTAGCACTAATATCTCATCATCTTACCATGTAACCAGGGGTAGGGAGAAAACACACCGCAGGCAGAAATCCCTTCTCGAGATGCCGCAACAGATTCGAACTACGAGTACCTAAGCAATCAAAACCATTAATCATATACATAAGAACCACCAAAACCATTAATCATATACTTCAAAATCAAACAACAAATCAAGAAAGTTCGATACGCACCACACCACAGCAGGACTTTGTTCGGCAGCTTCATGATCTCGTCAAGTGAGAGGCCCGCGCTCAACTCCACAACAAACACATCATCGATCGTCTGAATCTTTTTCGACCGGAGATATAGAGCACCCTAACTTCTTGTACCGCTCGAACAGAGGACCGTCTAGAGTCGCACCAGACATGTCGCCTATGAGACGCGAAGCTGCGTTTATATCTCTAACCATCTCAAATGCAGCCGCACCCTGCATGGTTATATTTTTCAAGTAAGTTTGTTAATATTATTTTAGAACACAAAAATAATCACAATGGCTATATCGCTAAAACCACTCACATGATCAGCTATATCACTGAAATTACTCCTATTATATTACTCATATTCAGATAATCTGTGCCACAAAGACTGGTTACATTACTATTTCGGGTCTCACAAAAATAGGTTTGTCGCTACATTTAGTATGTAAATAAGTTTTAGGAAAACAAGAAGACAGTGAATAAAGAATTAATTAGGCAAAGGCGCATAAATGGAAAACACAATATTTTAACTATACTGTGTGATATAAGTATATGCATATCTTTGACAGACAGAATAATTCAAACATATAACTGAACAACACCAAATTTATGTGACATAATTTTCTTTTTCTATCCGGCAGCCGTGAATTCTTAATAATACATCTATTAGGCAAAAAAGTCTAAAACATCCAAACATTATAATCACGTGGAATTTTCTTCTTAATTTCCCAAAGATGCAGTTCACTAGAGAGTCACCTAGAAGGTAATGACATGATTTCAACTATATACCGATTATGTAGTATGTACAAGTCCCCCCCATAAACATCCAAAAAAGTCAAGAAAGTATGCTACATAAAGAAAAACATGAATAAAATATTTTCGATTAAACCCTTCAGATAAGTTCCCACAGTTATCCATTTAAAAACTATGAAAGAAACATACAAATGAACAAGGTGGGGCATAAAATCAGAAAGCAATAAAAATCTTACCTAATCCAATAGCATCAGAGCCCTTCATAATCTTGAGCCTCTTGCAGGAGGAGATGAACATCCTGAAACAACCACACCAATTAGTAACATAAAAATATTGGTGGTGCGAGCTATTAAAAACAGAATTTGTCATATATCACGTACTAATTTCGGGGAAGTGAAATGACACTAGTGCAAAAAAGTCGATTAGAGGCGGTTCAAAACAGCATTTGGAGGCGGTTATGAACCGCCTCTAATATTAGCGACGCTAGATTAGAAGACTGAAAAGTTCCGTAACCTGCTCATATAAGAAAAATACAGCAGTAGGAAATGTTCTGGAAGCCCATCCGACTATGGCACGGCTTGACTCAGGATCTAAGTATATCAAAACACATTCTGCAATTATAAAAAGTCGGCAAAACTGATAATAACATTAGAACAACAAAGTTGGATTAATTCGAAAATGGGACATGAGGATAAAATAACACAGGAAAACATGAGAAAGTGAACTTACATAAAAAGGGGGTGGGTGGGTGGGTGATAAAGCATGCAAGTCACTTTAGGTGAAAATAAACTGACATAGAGAAAAATTAATCATGAAATCAAGGACTGAAAGTTGAGCTACTTGAGATGAGCACTTCAATCAAGAAAATTCATATTCAACTTAGGAGGAATGTGAAGGATCAAGAATAGGCACTTTAACAAAATTCTAAGATAATAGCATTACATATTTATTTAAATTGTTGTGATTTTGTGGCAATTTTCTTCATATTACATCTGCTCACATATCTAATGCACCTATATAAATAGGTGGTCGCTGTAATACATAAATAAAAAAGAACATATGTTTTTACCTCAACACTTTACCCATACATGCAGGTAAAATGGCCGAAGCATGTTATATCTTTGTGTTCTTTGATCTCTATTCATTTTTTTACATTTCAAAGTTCAACAAACAAATCTGATTTTATTTTTCAAATTATGTGATCCACTTTGAGGCACAATATAAGCATGACTCAAGTATTTTGCAATGCATATATTATACATTAAACAAGGGAGAGAAATACAAAAATAAAAAATCAGCCATGGCTAACCATATGACATGAGCTGAAACACATAATAGACAGAAAGAGCAAGCTTCTTAGAAGTTAAGCCATCCATCATAGAATACAATCACACGAAATTAAGATGCAGTATTTTCCGGAAACGGCATTCGTAGAGTACGAAAAGAAATGTAACGATCTTCAGAAGAGATTACACCACACACACGCGCGCGCAGACACACACACACACATATATATAGGACTTAGATGATTATATAAAAAATTATGAATCCCAGGTTCTCCTTAAGTGGCTCGACTGGTGTACGGCAAAAAACTGAAACTAAATAATTGAAGCAAATACACATACCTTGGATCAATAATAGCCAAAGAAATTAAATCATCGAGTTTTTGATATCACGTAGATCAACAGGGAGGAGTTTGTAATGGTCTCCAAGCACTTCCCTTTTCTCTGAACAAATTCAAAGTTCAAGAAATAAGCAAAGTAATCAGCATTTCGAGTATAAATTAACTATTTATTATTTCCAACATTAATATTTTAGAGTAGAAACGAGAGTATGACCATACTTTAAGGCAAAAAAAAAAAAAAAAACAAGAAAACAGGAATTCAAATCCACATCTATATTTTCTGCAGAAGAACTTTGAGGATTAAAGCAGCCAAAGGAAACCAACTGTGTATGCACGCATTTGTCCAGTACACACTAAAAAAATATCACATTTTATCCGAGCGCCAACACCATAATGTATCAAAGATTCGTTTTATTACAAAAGTGTGCTGATATTTCTATGTCAAGCAAATGTAGGTGTCCCTTACCAAAACAAAAGTACACAAGATTCAGCCACAACTTGACAAAGATAAGGCAAGTCCTTTTTCCAATTAAAGTATTCTTACCCTGTGAGATTGATGCAGCTTCACCGACCTTACTCCTCAACTGAACAGAATTTTCGATAAGAGCAGCTCTCTTGCTCGTCACCTAATAAATGAGAGCAACATGATGTGAGAAGAGAGAGCTACCATATAAAACTATAACTTCGAAGATTCAGTTAATAGGTTTAATGAGTAATAATTGTTGGTATACCTCTTTGAAATCTAATTCCACGTAAAGATAAGGTGCTTTGCCTTCGTCCTGTAAGAAAACAGAAACAATTCGCAAGAAAGCCTGTAAACTAACGAAAATAGAATGGTGAAAAATAAAACATATCACACATTCGAAGGATACATCAAATCACCAGTAGCAAGGAAATAAATGATATCTCACATGAAAACTCAAGCACCTGCAACTGGAAAAATGTAGTATCAAGGACTTTAAGCAGCTGCTTCTTCTTCCTTGCTCGACTCTGTTAACCGAAGCTCCGTGGTCTCACCTTTATACAGAGAGAATTAAAATAAGAAAATAATTTCAACATATGAAAGACAATTCTACAATTAGGAATACTGAAAAATTGGTGCTAGGAATCTTCTGGGGAAAAATGAAAAACAAACAAACAAACAGACAAAAAAAACCAATTAATATCAAGGAGGATGGAAACCAGAGACTTGAGTCGATGAATCCCTCAAAACCCTAATTAAACTAGGGCGAATCGAATAATAAATCATAAACGCACCAGAAACTACCACCGTCACCTACACCGCTGGAGAAAAGAGGATTTCTCCATCCTTCACAAGCACATCTCGTCACAACCTAGGCTTCGATAGTGAAGGAGCAAACTATGAACATCAAGGGAGATACTCAAGCAGATCTGGTGGTGGCGCATCCTTGTGTTATAGTGAGCATCCTTGTGGTGAGTGTTGGCACCGCTTGATTTGAGAATGGATTTGGATCGAATATGGAGTTTCTTCTATTTTGTTGGGGAAATTTCAGATTTTCTTTTTTTTTCATCGTCAGGAACGAGGGGAATGAAATGACAGGATGGTGGTTATTGGACACGGTTCATTTAACAAGCGACACCCGGGTTCGTAGATAAGAAGCCCGACTTCACTTTTTGCGGCGATTATATAATAGAACCGCTACCCGGTATTCGTATTGGCAGCGCTTCTTCAAATAAGCGCTGCCCGATTTCATTATTGGTGGCGGATCTATAATATAACCGCCACCCGATGTTTTTATTGGCAGCGCTTCTCTAAATAATCGCTGCCCGATTGCATTATTGGTGGCGGTTATTTTATAGAACCGCCACCAGGATGAATTTTTTATTTTTCTTAATTTTCATAAGCAGCGCTTATTTGCTAATAAGCGCTGCCATTTCACTTTTTGCAGCGGTTCCTCTTTTAACCGCCACTTATGAAGCGCCACCAATCAACTTTTTTCAACTAGTGTGAGGTTCACAAGAGAGAAATAAAATCATCAAACAGTTGTAATTCTTATTCTTACAGATAACAATAGATACACAAGAGCAAGCACGAAATTATCAATGCTCAATCTAAAAATATTTTTAGACGTCAAAGTCTCTCTCCTTTGCTATACGAAATACCATTAAAAGTATGATATTTTGCATAACTTTTGTATATAATGATAAACATGCAMGCGATGAAATAAAAAGAGTTGCTAGTAGAAAAAGGATAAATTCAATTATGAAACTCCAAATTCTGAGACACTCTTAAGTTGCATGTCCWTTTATTTTCCTTTTTTGTTTCGGACCTTGTACATCAACCTCAAATCATTGAGGCCTTGAACCATATAAGAAATAAACAAACCTAATATTTCATGCAGACTACAGAAGCTAAAAGAAAACCCAACAAATTCTTTAATTGTTGTGCTACAGGTGAGGGCAAACAAAAATCCAAAAACGGTTGAATATTTTTTTGTTGGAAGTGTAGTCATCAAATGATACAAAAAAAAAAAAAAAAAAAAGATAAAAGGAAAAAAATTCTTTTAATAATACCAATATCATGATTTGCATAAAGTAGCATAATTTTAGAAAGCCTGAAATTGACCACTTGGAGCTGGTGAGCAACTTGCAGGGCGTCTTCATTTATAGGTAATTTAGCTTAGAAAGGAAAATTGATTCTTAAGCTATAATGAGACCAGCCATATGACTGAGAGGAACATATATGAATATTATTCTACTATAGTCTACCATATTACTCAAATTTGTTGGTCTTTATTACAGAACCAATGCGTTCCCAAAAAGATGAAATAAATAAATAAAAGAAATTCACAGAATCGTCAAAGTAACACAACCACGCATAGATTTGGAGTTGGTAAAGTCGGCTCGTATGTCCAAATTCCAATTAGTAAATAAAACTTCCTCGGTTAATAATTACTCAGATATGATATTTCAAACTCAACTTTCTTTTTATTACACTAAGTTCACTTTTAGCAATAACGCACGGAAATCAACAATAATAGACATGAGCTAGAGTGGGTAAGCTTATTCCAGGGGACGTCTCCGACCAGCATCCAGTCACCATCCTTGTCCTCGTACGTCAATACGTATTCTGACCCATGCAGAAGATCTCTCAACTTACTCTCACTCATCCACTTCTCTCTTCTGAGCTCCTTGGGGCCCCACATTGTCCTGAAACCAGCACATATACCATCACGAGAACATTCATATAAAATAAAAGGGTCGAGCCCAGATTGCAGCACACGAAAACCTTACCTAAGGTAAAACAACTAAACATTTTCTCGAGAGCAGAAGAGAGTTCTTGATATGTGGAGTATGTTCTGAGATCCACCTTCCTCAGATAAGGAGCACCATCCATACTGACCTTGACGAAAAGAGCACCAGGGCCCGGTTTACCATCAACCTCGTCGTTGTTCTTTGAGGTTGTGGCCAGAGAGTTTTTCCTAAAGGAATTAAAATCTATGTAGTTTCCAAATTGAGAAAACATGTGTTTCCCTTTTCTTTTAAACCAACACCATACTAATTACACACAATTGAACCTTTCAGAAATCCAAACACACATCCATATCAAACAAACAATACAAAAAAAAAATAAAAAAAATCCAAAAGCTACCTTGCTTCAGTCGACAGCAACGCAAAGAACGAATATAGCAAACGATTCAAAAAAAAGAAAGAAAAAAAAAAGAAGCAGCAACAAAATTAAAAACGTATCATCCAATGAGGTACCCAAACGCCAGGAAGAAAGTAATCTAACCTTGGCTGCATAGAAAAACATAAATCCCCAAATCAAGCCACAAAACCCAACAATTAAACCTAAAAAACTATGTGCAAAACCAAAAAAAAAAGAAGGGGGAAAAGAACGCTAACCATCATCCCCGTCCTAATCAGCATCCTCTTCTTCGTCGCTAGTGTGAAACAGAAGGCACACCTGTCCAGTTTAACCCTAGTAGGGTTTTTCGGCGTTGCAATTGAACCCCGACAGCCATCAACTGCGGAGCAGACGTCAATTACCCCCGCGAAAGGGCGGAGGGAGCCTCCGCCTGCGGAGAACGGCAATCTAATGGCCGAGTCGCGTGCGGTCATCTGTTTCGATTTCTACAAATTTTGGATGTGATGGGATGGGATGTAATCGAACCTGGTCTGCTTCAAACTTTGTCTCTTCTGGTACTTGCGGATCTCACGGAGCGCAATCGTCCCTGGCCTGAAGCGATGGGTCTTCTTGATGCCTCCAGTCGCCGGAGCATATTTCCTCGCCGCCCTAGGTTTTTTGGCCAACGTCGATAATGAAGACACGATGATGGTGGTGATTTTTTGTAGAGAGCTAGTCAGATCCTAATTTTAACTGAACTAAGTGGAACTGGTGGTGGTTTCTGATTTTGATCTTAACTTGAACTGAAATTGTGCTTTGTGATAAGCTGGTTCATGGTCAATAATTTGAAAGGCATTCGAATCTTTAGCGACAACAATTTTTGGACGAAGATCTTTCCAACTAAAACTTTAATGTTTGTTGATCTAACACTTAGTTTTACGGTGGTCTTGATTATGAAGTGTCAGGGCCGTACATTCAGTTCTTCAAATTATTTCGTACTAGGTTATCGGTTACTTCTTGTCTGAATTGTTTCTTCTCGAGGACTTACAGTGATGGTTTATTTTGGTATAACAGAGGTGATAAGAATGACGAGAAAGAGATAAGAAGGGAGAAAGGCGATCTTGCTTATCACAATCGAGGACTCTAATTTGAGGGATCCAGATCTTTATTTGAAAATGTATTAATCTAGTAGTAAGAGGACGTTAGCAATTGAAAGTGTGTTAACCAGTCATGGCTGGTCCAGTTTGGTACTTAAAATGGGTAGCTTTAAAACTATTGCATTCGAGATGAGCCGGGGGAAATCGGAAAGACTCGAAAATGAACCGTGTCCCTAATTTATTCAAAAAAAAAAGTAATTGCCGAAAAAAAAAAAGATAATAACTGAATGTAATTTTGTTTAATGATTTAAGCAATCAAGTCAAAACAAATTGGGAAGCTTCTTTACCACTTTAGTCTCACCTTTATACTCACTTGTTTACCTCAATACCATGATAATGTGGGATACTATATACGAAGGGTTGTTGATTCATACGTATTTATTATGTATTTGTATATGTTGCGAGTCATGTTTGAGTCGTTTTGTTATCTTTTTCGGGTTGAGTTTAGGTTATTTTGCATAATTTTGTATTTTACAGCATTTTACTTAACTTTCTAATTTTTTGATCGTTAATTGGTCCTTTTGAGATGACTTCTGTGTTTACTCATACAGTTAGAGCACTTGACGAGCCTGAGATTTCAAGAATATTAAGCTCGTAAACCTTTAAGAGAATTAAAAGACAATGACGAGAAATTCAGCGCCAAAAATTAGCCATAAAGACACTCATCCGTTCGGATGGATCTGACATCCGACCGGACTAATCACTAAATTCACGTCCGGTCGGATGTCCCGAATGAATTGACCTATTGGACTCACATCCGGTCGGATGGATCTGACATCTGACCGGATTGACTGACAAAGATCCCATCAAGTCGGACTCTTCAGACCATCCGGCCGGACGCGGGTTGGGATCTATAAAAAATGAAGAACTTCAGCCAAATAAGATACAAAAAGAAGGGAACAGAACCCTAGAGCCCTCACGGCAACTCGATACAAGTTCGATTACTTTACCACTCATCTTGAAGAACGTATGCGATTCAGAGTTCGTGACAAACTTCCGTGTTCGTAGCATATATGATCTTCTCTCCGAAATCGCTGGAGTTAGTATAGAATCTTTGAAAACAATCATTCGCTCATTTCAAATTAGTATCTTCCTAAACTCTATTTTCATTTTCTAGTTAGTAATCGATTGGTTAAATATTTCTTATTTGGATATTTGGTGTTGAATTATTATGGGTTGTTATGAATCATTTGTTGATTTAGAGTAATATATATCGTTTTAGTTTACAAACTAGTGTTGGGTAATTTAGTTTTGCGATATTCTTGCATCTCTAAAGTTGTTAGTTGGAAATACTTCTCATTAGAAGTACTTCTTGTTAATGCATTCCAGGTGTTCGATAAAATTAATGCTTGAATTACAACTCTTAGTTTAATCTTCTTGTTAAGTTTTCGAATAGTTTTCAATTTCGTTTTTAAATTTGTTGTTAAAGCTCTTATAAAACTTTAGTTAAGTTCTTGCATAGAGATAGATGCCCTCTTTGCAAGATTTGTTTTAAATTCTAGTTGGCTTAAATTATCAAACAAAACCCCTTTTGTTCGCGTGTTTAGATTTATAATTTGTGAAGTGTGATATAATAAACATAGTCGACTCTGTATTTCCACTCCTCGAGAGATTCGACTCGGTTTAACTTGTCAGTCTACATTGACCCCGTTCTCTTGCGGGCAAACTTGCTTTCAAAATATAGACACGCATTGTTTAACTTATTTAATTTTGAAAGAAGCAATTTGTTCAACTCAAAGTTTGGCGCCGTCGCCGAGGAGTGGCAAAGGTGTTGACAAAGTTTATTCGTGTTAATTTTTATGTTGGATATTACGTATAATTGTTCTTGGTTTGCCACTCGATGCGTTGATGTTGTGTATTATTGGTGCAAGGTCGTAGAGGCCTTAGAGGTGAAGTAGCCCCATTCATTAACAACATCGAACGAGTAGGGAGATCGAGACTACTCTTTCTCTCCCCCGACAGGAATTCATCCGAATCAACCCCAACTACCATGTCAAACATTCCACATTATGGCGGCCGAGGAGTCGGAGGAAGAGGAGGAGGAACAAATGGTGGCAGAAGGATAGGACACGATAAACTCACTCCCCCTCGCGATCCATCCAAAACACTTTTCTATCAATAACATTAATAAATTTGTTCAACATAATGAAATTTATTCAGAAATAACAATAACATTAATCTCTACACTTGAAAATAGCACCTGAGCATACTATTTACTATATTTGCATTTACACTTGAATGCAATTAAATGTTTAAAAAGTCAATACCAATAAAAAATCTCTAATCCAATCCCTTTTGAATTGTACATGTTATCAGGCCAAGACATGTATAACGTGGGTATTTAACAATTGCGTTTCATGATGCTTAAATTTACTGTATAGATGTGCCAAAGCACAAATCAATTATCGTTCGGAGTCAAGATCGAACCAAATCAACCACCATCAAACACAACTCGCATAACCAATTTCGCCCAAATCTATGAAAATAAACTCAGCCACCAATCCCAAGCAGCCAAGCCCACGCGCCGGAAACCCATGGCCTCCAAACCCAGCACCCAAGACCAAATAGCCCGAAATACATAAGCAGGTGAAAAATCCGCACGCAAAAGATCATATTGGAATCAAGTCTCATRACATTTACTCGTTTCCGAWTYCTATGTGAGAGGGTGTGCGGTGGTGTGTGGACGGTGAAAAAAGGAGAGGGAAATTGGTAAATTGATAGATCGGAGGGGGGAAGCGATAAGAGATCCGGTGATGCGTGTGAAAGAGATATATATATATATATATATATAGAGAGAGAGAGAGAGAGAGAGAGATGGTGATTAGTTTGTTTTTTTTTACAAAATATAATTTGGTTGGGGCAGGTTGGGCAGGGTTGATAAAAAAGGGTCGAGTTGTATTTGATGGATTAAAAGTGTCTCATTATATAAGACCGGTCTCATACAAGTATTTATCTTTGTCCTGTTGATTGTTTGATACTGTTGGATGATATGTTATCGAATCTTATTTGTTAATTATACTAAATTTATTAATTAGATATTGGATAGTTGTTGTGATTTGCGATCGTACAACTTGAACTTAAAATAAATATAAACACGACATGCACCAATATCATATGTAAGTAGTAAAATATCATTAATGTGAACTCGAAATTATAATTATCAATTCTCCTTACTACTACTGCTACAGAATGGAGGACAATATATAATTCTAAATAAATTTCAAGCTTGGACTAATTCATACATTAATCGTGAAACGATGAATGGTCCCTGTTCTCTCCTCTGGCGCAACATCAATTTGTCGCAATTCAGAAAATTGATCTCCATTGGGATGGCTGATCTGGACCTCATACTCACCGTGGTACAACGAACTTTCATAAAACCCTTTAGAATCGGTGGTTGCTGATATAACATCACCAGCATATGTTAGACGAGATCTGAAGCTATCGACAACATTGCCCGTTGCTAAGTTGTTGAAATTATTGTCGGTTAGACACATCCTATAGCATCCTTGCGGGCTCCAAGCTGCCCAAATCATGATGTCTTGCACGGCCGGATTCGAATAAAGCTCATTAAGGATCTGCTCCAAATATGATGCCTACCAAAAAAAAATAAAAATTTATATTGTTCAGGAACTTGTATATACACGTACTACTTCCAAATGCATGCATGATTTCATGATAAATTAATCAAAATAAATTTACCTGGTTGGGCCCAGATGAAACGTCCAGCTCAGTAATCCAAATGGGCAGCCTCGCAGACGCAAGCATCTGAATGGCAGACCTTATGTAGGGCAAATCTAACTTGGAAGATGAAAAATGGCTCTCCAACCCAATACCCAACGGCCCATTATACCCCTGCTTCCTGATATCCTTGATTTTTTGCAAATACTTGGCCGGAGACGAAGAGGCATCTCGTTTCTCTTCAATTGTATTGTACTCGTTCAAAAATGGAATGGTCCTACCATCAATCTGGTTGGCCTTCTGATAGAAAGTCGTCACAGCGTTATAACCAAGCTTGCTCTCCAAGAAATTGAAATGCAAATTCTCATTCACAACGTCCCAATGGAACAATTGCCCTTTGTATCTGTTCATCACCGAGTATATACGCTTGTTGGCAGCATCCCACAAGTCGTTGGTCGAAAGCCCGCCGACCCAATTGGGCTGGAATCTCGGGTCGTTCCAGAAGACGTTGTGGCCGCGGATAGCGACGCCGCGGGATTGGGCGAATCGGACAAGGGCGTCCGAAACGGAGTAGTCCTCGGATCCCCGGGATTTCTCGTTGGAGTACCATTTGAGCTCGTTCTCGAAGACGGTGTATTTGAATCGGGACGAGAACCAGTTCTGGTAGGCGGTGTTGCTGAGGATGTTWTTGTTGATTGCGYCGCCCAMTGGGAAYRTGYYMTTGCGCTGGCGGAAGGAGACGGTGGCGTTGGGGATGGGCTGCCCGTGCTGGTCCACTGCCTGGATTTTAACCTTTGTCTTCCGCACCTGCAATTTAATTGCATTTTTCATTAAACAAGTTTTTTTGTTTGAATATATACAACGTCGGGTCGGTCGATCGAATTCGCTAGTGTACCTTTTCAATGTTCTGTTCTTGATGGGATTTCCACTCTTCTTGAGTAAATGCTTGCAATGAGATGCTATCTGCCCAAATATCAACTTCTGTATTGTGGCTCTGCAGTTTGTAAAAGTAATAATCATATATTAATTCATTTAATATTTTAAATATAAAACAAAAATCAAAACATCGTTATATATTAAAAAATGGAAAATCGATCGCCATAAACAATACATCAGGTGAATCTTCATAATAATAGAATTAGAAGAAAATATATAGGAACCTCAAAATAGAGTTGGGCTGGTTCAGAAGCATTCACGACAAAGCCACCTATCAACATGGACCAGCAACCGTTTTGGGCCGTGATCATACCAGCAATCTCATAACTTGTTTTTGTCTTGAAAATTGCCGTCACGTCAGCATTTCCATGACTCAATTGTAACCAAGCTACATCAAGTTTAAAAAGGGAAAAAAAAAAACATTTTACGAACCAATAATAGCAACATGTCACACACACATCATTAAGGTGTTTTTGTAACATTTCTAAATTTGTCAAATTTTTGTCATAATCTTATAAGATATAGACAAAACTATGAATGAAGGCAAAATTACCCGAGAAAGTATAGAGTTTTCCTATTTCTAGATTAATTGTCTGCGTAAAACTGTGAAACGATTGATTTCTCTTGGAAGCAACAATGTAGTTGTTGCCATCGTTTGATTTTACATGTTTAATTTTTACATCTCCAAATGTTGTCCATCCTCTCAATCCTTCATTCAATTCTGGATTCACAACTATTCCTCCATCATATTGAGGCCTTAGAGGCTTTGCCAGACACTGAAAATATTCCAAGAAGAAATAGAAGTTTATTGAGAAGACTATTCCAATAAAATGATTAATTCTAACCAAGTAAAGGGTGTAGTGAAAGTTCTTTATATAATTAAAAAGTATTGTATTCCCCAAATAAATTTATACACTCACCTCCGGTGTGTATGAGTAATCATAAGGCACTGCATTGGATTGAAGACCTGAGAAGCCCAATAAAGAACCATAAGCTTTCGGAATTTATTTCATATATTATTATTTTTAAAATCATAATAGCTTGCGCTGTTCACATCAAAATAGTAGTGGTTGCGAGTTATTTTCATTATTAAAATATATATAATTTCAAAAAATGCCTCTAAAACCTTTGGATTTAAATAATTGTTTATTGGTAAAAGATATATATATATATATATATATATATATATATATTGAAATCATAAAAAGAATATCAAAAAGAGAAATATAAAATTGAAACTGAAATAGTACCAAATAAGATGTATTGAATGAAAATGAGGAACAAACAAGAATTTAGGAGCTTTGCCATAGCTAATAGTGATTTTATTGCTAATAGTGATTCTTATTTTCTAACAAGGACCATTTATATAGGACTAGTGTATGTTAAATCTTGATACGTAGATTTCATTGGTTGCTAAATACTTACCATGTGTGACTTATTTATTTTGTATAATTCATGCACTCATGGTATTTACCAAAACTTAGTTTTGACTGACTTAGTTTTTACTTTTATTGTTTGAGTGGAATATTCAAGGATTGATTATAGAAAGTACTTGTAAATCCAAATCCAAATGGGGTGTTTGTAATTTTGAACAATGACTAATATTTTTTTTTTATAATGTTTGAAATCATAAATTATTTTCAAAGGCTTATCCATTACTGATGCTTTTCCGAAAGTAGGTTTGAATGACTTAGGTATCAACTAGTTGATCGGTTTGAAGGAGTTGATAGTATATTCATCAACAATCAACTCATTTATGCTATTTGGTAAAGGTTTTTAATCAACTTCTAATAGCTTATTAAGCTAAAAAGTTCGATTTCGGAAAAAAGTTACGATTATAACTTTTCTAATCAGTTGATATCATCATTTTCTTTTATAAAATATTATTTTATATACTAACATATTTTTTTATAGTTGTATATAAATATTATTTTTAGACATAATAAAATATATAATTCTCAAAGTAATTATTTTGCTATTATTGTTTATATTTTTTAGGAAGTCTTTATTTATTATTTTAAATTTATAAAGTGTTATATCATATACTAAATATTATTTTATGGTTCTACATAAATATTATTTAATACATAAGGATTTTTTATTTATCAATATAATTATTTTGGTATCATTGTTTATATTTTTTTCTTAATATTTTATGAAGTCTTTATTTGTTATTCTAAATTTATTTATTATTATTTTTATGTTTTTGTTTATTTTTATGTATAAAAATGAGTTTAATTAACGCGGAGATATCAAAAAAAGAAACTTTTTTTTTTTGTATTTTGTCCAAAAAAAAAGAGGGTCTCAATCATATCTATATTGGTAAATTAACCTTCAATCACCTAATTTACCAAGCAGTATTTTGCAGTCAACTATTATCAGTTATTAACTATCAACCATTAGCTACCCAAATCAGCTCAACCAAGCAAAATTTTAATATCAATTGGTGAGGATTTCTCCTTTTTTTTAATAAGTAAAAAAATATTATGTTTTACTCGTATCAGTAAATATCCACAACTATATTTTATTTTTATTTTTATTTAAAATCACTTTTATACGTACATCTTATTCTATATTACAAAAGATATAAATAAAAATAAAAATATAATAATAATAATAATAATAATAATAATAATAATAATAATAATAATAATAATAATAATAATAATGAAATGACTACGGTGACGTGAAGGCACCATGCCCCCCACCCCCTACTTTTACATTCATCCATTTACCAATATTTGCATTTGATCCAATGATTGTGATTAAGTGAAGAATCACGGCACCGTAGAAGTTCTCAATAACAATAATACAGTGAAATGATCAATAAATACAAAGTAATGAGTTTTTTGCCCACTACATTTGACATCTTATTTTTTTCTCCACTAGGTAAAAAATCTTCATATCTTTTTTCATTAACTATTTTGTCCAGAAATTAGTAAAATTTGCACCTCAACTCCTTCATCGTCACGCCTACATCGACCATATTGTTCTCTCCCTCTACATGTACATCTTCGATCGATCTCTCTCTTTTCCCCCAAAATAATCTATCAAACCCTATTCCCTAATAAACCATCATCGTTTATTTCAGATCAATCAACCGTAAAACCAGTTGCCAGAAAATCCAAAGTATGTCGGCCATAATTTTAGCCCCAACCTCCATCGCCACAGTTACGTGTGTGTGTTGAACGTGGGTAAGCATCGCAAGTGAGACGGGTGTATTAGTAGGGTCAAATCCGAATCAGCAAGTCACCTACGAGTTTGGCATGTTTGAGGTTTGAGGTGGAATCGGTCCATGACAATGGGGTTTTCTAGAAATTTAGGTGGTTTTATTTTTCGAATAGATTACAACTGAGTTGTTCGTGTTTTACGGAAGCTGGTGAATCAGGTTATTTGAAATTTAATAATTTGACGATTCCCTATGATGGGTTTGGAGAGTGAATGATATAGGTTTTTTGGCCAACGTCGATAATGAAGACACGACGATGGTGGTGATTTTTTGTAGCGAGCTAGTCGGATCCTAATTTTAACTGAAGTAACTGGAATTGTTGGTGGTTTCTGATTTTGATCTTAACTTGAACTGAAATTGTGCTTTGTGATAAGCTTGTTCATGGTCAATAATTTGAAAGATATTCGAATCTTTAGCGACCACAGTTTTTTGACGAAGATCTTTCCAGCTAAAACTTTAATGTTTGTTGATCTAAAACTTAATTTTACGGTGATCTTYATTATGAAGTGRCAGGGCRGTACATTCAGTTCTTCAAATTGTTTCGTACTAGGTTATCAGTTACTTCTAGTCTTAATTGTTTCTCCTCGAGGACTGACATTGATGGTTTGTTTTGGTATAACAGAAGTGATYAGAARGARGAGAAAGAGATAAGAAGGGAGAAAGGCGATCTTGCTTGTCACAATCGAGGACTCTAATTTGAGGGGTCCAGATCTTTATTTGAAAATGTATTAATTCAGTAGTAAGAGGACGTTAGCAATTGAAAATGTGTTAACCAGTCATGTATAGTCAAGTTTGGTACTTAAAATGCGTAGCTTTAAAACTATTTCACCCGAGATGAACCGGGAGGAAATCGAAAAGACTCAAAAATGAACTGGGTCCCTACTTTATTCTAAAAAAAAGATGATAATAAATAAATGTAATTTTTTTTTAATGATTTAAACAATCAAGTCAAAACAAATTTGGAAGCTTCTTTACCACTTTAGCCTCACCTTTATACTCATTTGTTTAACTCAATACCATGATAATGTGGGATACTATATTGGAAGAGTTGTTGATTCGTACGTATTTATTATGTATTTGTATATGTTTCGAGTCATATTTGAGTTGTTTTGTAATCTTTTTCGGGTTGAGTTTAGGCTGTTTTGCATAATTTTGCATTTTACAGCATTTTACTTAACTTTCAAATTTTTTGATCGTTAATTGGTCCTTTTTAGATGACTTTTGTGTTTTCTCATGCATCCAGAGTGCTTGACGAGCCTGCGATTTTAAGAAGATTAAGCTCGTAAACCGTTACGAGAATTAAGAGACAAGGACGAGAAAGTCAGCGCCAAAAAGTAGCCATAAAGACACTCATCCGGTTGGATGGATCTGACATCCGACCGGATTGACCACTAAATTCATGTCCGGCCGGATGTCCCGACCATATTGACCTATTGGACTCACATCCGGTCAGATGGATCTGACATCTGACCAGATTGGCTGACAAAGATCCCATCAGGTCGGATTCTTCAGACCATCCGACCGGACGCGGGTTGGGATCTATAAAAAATGAAGAACTTCAGCCAAATAAGATACAGAAAGAAGGAACAGAACCCTAGAGCCCTCACTGCAACTCGATACAAGTTCAGTTACTTTAACATTCATCTTGAAGAACGTATGCGATTCGGAGTTCGTGACAAACTTCCGTGTTTGTAGCATAGAGGATCTTCTCTCCGGAATCGATGGAGTTAGTATAGAATATTTCAAGATAATAATTCGATCATTTCAAATCAGTATCTTCTTAAACTCTATTTTCATTTTCTAGTTAGTAATCGATTGGTTAAATATTACTTATTTGGATATTTGGTGTAGAATTATTGTGGGTTGTTATGAATCCTTTGTTGATCTAGAGTAATTGATATCGTTTTAATTTACAAACTAGTGTTTGGTAATTTAGTTTTGCGATATTCTTGCATCTCTATAGTTGTTAGTTGGTAATATTTCTCATTAGATTCATTTCTTGTTAATGCATTCCAAGTGTTCGATAAAATGCTTGAATTACAACTCTTAATTTAATCTTCTTGTTAAGTTTTCGAATAGTTTTCAATTTCTTTTTTAAATTTATTGTTAAAGTTCTTATAAAAGTTTAGTTAAGTTCTTGCATAGAGATTGATGCCCTCTTTGCAATATTTGTTTTAAATTCTAGTTGGATTAAATGATCAAACAAAACCCCTTTTGTTCGCGTGTTTAGATTTATAATTTGTGAAGTGTGATATAATAAACATCTTCGACTCCGTATTTCCACTCCTCGAGAGATTCGACTCGGTTTAACTTGTCAGTCTACAGTGACCCCGTTCTCTTGCGGGCAAACTTGCTTTCAAAATATAGACGCACATTGTTTAACTTATTTAATTTTGAAAGAAGCAATATGTTCAACTCAAAATTTGTCGTCGTCGCCGAGGAGTGGCAAAGGTGTTGATGAATTTTATTCGTGTAAAACTTTATGTTGGATATTATTTATAATTGTTCTTGGTTTGCCACTCAATGTTGATGTTGTGTATTGTTGATGCAAGGTCGTAGAGGCCTTAGAGGTGAAGTAGCCCCATTCATTAACAACATCGAACGAGTAGGATGATTGAGACTACTCTTTCTTTCCCCCGACAGGAATCTAATCCGAAGTAACCCCAGATACCATGTCAAACATTCCACATTATGGCGACCGAGGAGCCGGAGGAAGAGGAGGAGGAACAAATGGTGGCCGAAGGATAGGACACGATAAACTCACTCCCCATCGCGATCAATCAGAAACACTTTTCTGGCAATAACATTAATAAATTTGTTCAACATAATGAAATTTGTTTAGAAATAACAATTACATTAATCTCTACACTTGAAAGTAGCACCTGAGCATACTATTTACTATAATTGCATTTACACTTGAATGCAATTAAATCTTTAAAAAGTCAATACCAATAAAAAATCCCTAATCAAATCCCTTTTGAATTGTACATGTTATTCAGGCCAAGACATGTATAACGTGGGTATTTAACAATTGCGTTTCATGATGCTTAAATTTACTGTATAGATGTGCCAAAGCACAAATCAATCATCGTTCGGAGTCAAGATCGAACCAAATCAACCACCATCAAACACAACTCGCATAATGAGCCGAACTTTTATGTTCCTTTCAAAATTAAATACCGGATAACTATCATGGTCTACGTTTGAAAAGGATTTAAGTTCGCCCGCAAGAGAACAGGGTCACTTGTAGACTGATGAGTTAACTCGGGTCGATTCTCTCGAGGAATGGAAATTGAATTTAATGATGTTTATTATAATATTATCACACTTCTATCTAGAAACACACGATCAAGGGGGTTTTGTAAAGGTTTCAACTCCAATAACTTGAAATAAAAGAAAACGAACTCTTCTTGTCTCGAGGTTGTCAGTCTCTCGACAAGTCGTAAGAAAAGCAACTATCGTAATTCAAATGCAAATTACTAGACATCATTCAAACGATTGTCAACAACGTTTACAACTATCAATCAAATTCCTCTAACAGCTAAAAATCACGTATAATTATATCACCATGCAGCATACGAATTCATTCCAAATACCAAACGAGATTCATAACAATCTAAATACTAAAATGCTTCAAGAGTGTAACTAGATCAATCACAATTATTCTCAATCCAAAACAATTGTTCAACCAATATCAATACCCAACACACGATAACAAATCTACGAATACCCAGTACTTTGACAAACAATCAACGAAACATTATCCATCATACTCTCCAACTATTCTAAATAAATCCCAAATCAACTGCTACGAAAACAATTCAGAGATACGAGTTCAGAAGTTACTAGTCGTTGAACTATTTCCAACGAGTGAAAAGGATGAACGAAAGCACTCCGAAAGCTGCGTAGAATCCCAAGGTTTGTCACGAACCCAGAACCCTAGCCACGAGCGGAAGCTACTGCGAACCAAACTTCGATACGGTGTTGCACAAATCTATACTAGAGGTATGAGAGATGTGTCAAATTTCTCAACCTTTGGGTGTTGTGTGGTGCTCCCAGCCTCCAAAAGGCCTCCAAGGGTGAATCATATGAAACCCTAGCCTCCTCTGCGTTTTTAAACAGCCTTCTGCCGTTTCGTAACTGAAAATTCTCAGAAATCTGCGTGCATAACGTACTTGTCCGACCGGTCAGAAGTCTTGTCCGGTCGGACAGAAGTGTCTGCCCTCTACTCCGGTCGGACACTGGTCTTGTCCGGTCGGACGGAAGTGTCTGCCAGAATTTCTAACACTGGATTTTGACACTGGGTAACCCAGTGTGGATGACAGACCCAGTGTCAGCTGTAATATACCAAATCAGGGCCCAATTTCTTTGAAACTCCATTCGTGGGCCCACATTCGTCCACCTTAACACCGAAAAACTTCAAAATACCTAAAAAAAACATAAAATGTGGTAAAATAAGTTAGAGATACATAAATATGAAAATATGCTCAATTAATCCAACTTATACCCAAAATTAACAATAAATCTAACTAAAACACTAGCCAAATATACAAAAATCGTGACAAATACGTGCGAGTCACATAACCAATTTCGCCCAAATCTATGAAAGTAAATTCTCAGCCACCAATCCCAAGCAGCCAAGCTCACGCGCCGGAAACCCATGGCCTCCAAACCCAGCTCACCCAAGACCAACTAGCCCGAAATACATAACCAGGTGAAAAATCCGCACGTAAAAGCTCAAATTGGAATCAAGTCTCGTCACATTTAATCACATCCTCATTTCGATTGCTATGTGAGAGGGTGTGAGGTGGTGTGTGGACGGTGAAGAAGGAGACGAAAATTGGTAAATTGATAGATCGGAGGGGGGGGGGGGGGGGGGGGGTGGTGGTTGGTTGGTGGGGAGCGACAAGAGATCCGGTGATGTGTGTGAAAGAGATATAGAGAGACGGGACTGAGAGCGAGAGAGAGAGAGAGTGATTTGTGGGCATTCATTTAAAAGGGACAGTCAACTTTAGAAATTGTTTGAATGACTTTCCCAATGTTTTTATTTTTGTAGATAACCCTTATTTTAAAGAATTGGCCCTTTTGCCCTTAATTGGAAAATTTCTTTAATAAAAGATGGTAAACCCCTTGATAAAGTTTCAATTTACACTTTACCCATTATAATTAATCTTTATTATTAATTTTTCTATTTTTTATTTTATTATTATTATTTATTTATTTATTTATATTTTTTTAATTTTTTTTAGTTGTGTCATCTTCAAAATGGAAATAGTCCATTACGACCATATCAGGCCCATCATACTTCCGTAAATTAAAATGTCTTTATCATCTACATACCTCTTTTTGACCTAATCGGTTTCGGGTGAAATGGGTCGCGACGCCCACCAGCTGGAAAAATCACCGCCCCTTCCTCAAAGGCTCTCTATTTATAGATCAGATTTTCGGATTTCAAACCCAGACTCCAAAGCCTGTTGATAAAAGACGTGTCTTTTATTCACATCTTCCTTCTATTATTGTGGACTAGTGGGGTTTGTATCCACCGTCCTCCTTTATTGCTGGTCCCTCATGACCCAGCCATCTTGTGTTGTCGAGAATCTTTTCACATGGTGCGTGGTCCCCGCGCTTTTTTGAAACCAGCTGGTCTCTTGTCCTTTTCCAGCTGTGCTTTCTTATGTGTTCGGTTTAGGTCGAAAGCCTTTTCCGAACTCGGGCTCCTTTTGCTCTAGGCATGCTTGACAGATCCGATTCAATCCATCGTCCGACATGCGCCATGTTGCAAAATTTCTGGTATGTTTCTTTGCTTACCGGAATCTTGTTTTCCCAGAGAACTCTCCTCTTTGTTTCGAAAAGAGTTTCTGCAATGCTCATAGTAGCTCCTGTCATAGAATTCAGAAGGAATGAATTTGCTGAATTCTGAAATAACTTGAATGGGTATTTGACCTTGTCCATTTCCGTTAGATAAACCCATAGTCCCCATGCTCGTCTTGTAGAGGCATCATTTTCTGAAACTGCCCCTACTATTACTGGCGCGTCCTCTGGTGAGGCAGCCTTGATATATCTCAAAGCGTTCCCATCCGGTCTTCTTAACTTGATGAAAAGCTTCATTGAAGCCCTTCTTTGCTGGCTCAGGCGCTGCACTGATAAAATACAGCTCCAAAATGTCTCCTCTGGCCAAATGTGGATTATTGGCCCAAGTCTCATGAACTGCTTGCCGATCCACTTTGGTAATTTCGAGATTTTGGGAAAGCCTGGCTCATTGGTATATATTGAAGTTAAGGCTCCGAAAATATACCACTCTTGTACTTCATTTGGATGGCTTGCAATTTTCATCCAAACTCGCGGTTATTTTCCGGAGATATCAACTATTATTTTGTCAGGGTTGATACCTCTTCTTGTGGCTATCTTCTCCCACTGCCTTTGGTAAACCTGCATCAGAGAAATTTTTATCTCGTCAGTTTGAACCTTAGAGTTGCCTGTCTGTGGCCTAAGGTTCAACTCTCCTTCTTTAACACCAGAGGTGGTGGGTTGACTTGAGTTCTCCGGTTGTGACACCGGGGCCTCAACATTTGTTGCAGCTTGTATATCCTCGGGGAATGCATCATCTACAACACTCGTGATTATGGTATTTGAATCCATAACCTCCGGGTTAGAGGCCCGTACTCAAAGTACCCCTTTTTGCACCGTTGGTGATGCGGCCTGGAGGAGAGGCCCTCGCAAAGCTGAGAACAGTTGACACTGCGCTAGCTGGCATGCTCATGTTTTATTAGAAACGGATTCCCGATCAGCCTGTTGAAGTCGTCCCGTAACCTCTACATTGAGACATAGCATCCTAAATTCTCGTTCAAGGATCTCAAGGTTTTCCCTGAGATGCCTTAACCTTTTGAGGGTATCATCAGCAACGTGTCCCTCCATCTCGAGTTAAAAAATCTGCAAGAACATTTTCATGAGATTTTATAATGACAATATCAAAATCATAATATTGACACTCAGCTTGCCATCTAAGTAGTTTAGACTTCTCGGGTTTGGATTCAATTTTATTTTTCAAAAAGGCTTTTACGCTCAAGTTATCAATTTTTAAGGTGAATTTCTTAGAGATCAGGAATAATGGCCGTTTTCTAAACGTCTTTCTGTCTGCAAAAAACTCCTTCTCATTGATATGCCATCAATTTGCTTCACTATTTGAAAATAGCCCGCTGCAATATCTACATGACACTTCTCCTTTGGGCGTTAGTTTCGTAAGAACAGCCGCACACTAATAATCACTGACATCCGTATAAAGAACCAGTTCATCCTCGTCATTTTGGATTGCTAGCTTGGGAAGTTGTTTGCAAACTTATTTAAACTGTTTAAATCCCTCATGGTGTTCTTTTTCCTATTTAAAATCGGCATCTTTTTTAGTAAGGAACTAAACACCTTCCTGTAATGTGCCAGGTTATTTATGAACATCCCAGCGAAATTAACAACTCCTAAGAAACTTTGAAGTTGCTTCTTATCCTTGAGTGTATCTGGAAATCCTTGTATTTTTTCTACAATACGATTATGTAGAATGATTCCAAACTCGTCGATTTCTATCCCAAGGAACTCGATACTTCTTGTAGCAATTACTGCCTTCTTTTCTGAAAGCACTAAGCCTTCCTTGTGGCAAACATCTGAGAAGATCTCCAAATATTTTAGATGATCCTTCATGTTCTTTGATGCGATGAGTATATCATCAATGTATACGAACATGAAGTTGAAATAATATTTAAAGAGATTATCCATTTTCCTTTGGTATATCTGGGGTGCATTTGCTAGACCCATTGGCATAACTTTCCAAATATAATGTCCTTGCGGTGTGGAGAAGGCCATGAACTTCTTGATTCCTTCTTCCATCTTAATCTGGTAGAATCCAGATTTACAATCAAACTTGGAGAACACTTTTGCATTCTTAATGCAATTTACTAAATGTTCTCTACTTGGGATATAATATCCATCGAATTCCAAGATGTTATTAATCCCTTTGTAATTAATCATCAATCTTGGTTTTCCTCTTTTTATTTCTCCATGGTTGCGAACTAAGAACCCCGGGCTGCTGTATGGAGAGACGCCCGCTTCAATCAACTTAAGGTCCATATGTTCTTTAAGTATTTGTTGCATATCTTTTCGATCTTCTTGATTCATTAGGATAGGCTTATATCTGACAAACTCATTTTCTTTTCTAGTTTTCACCTTTAAAGATGCTTTGAGCTCATTCTTGTCCCACCATGCTAGAGGATCTTCATTGAAATTCTTTTGAATTCTTCTTTTGATGTCCTCTAGTGAAGTTTGTTCTTCCACGGTGGTGTCTGGTTGTGCCTTTATGTCTAGGCTAGCTTTGAGGAGTTCAATCGTTGTTTTCTAGAATGGTTGTTTGATAACCGTTCAAGATTTTTACATTTCAGGAATTTCAGTCCAGATATATTTTTCCTTTTCCAGGCCTGCTCATATATCACAATTCTAGTACCTAATTAAATCACAAAACACATTTCATTTATATAATCCCAAGATCACCAACACATGTCATTAATAACAATAATACACAATCACCATAATYCACAAAACACATTTCATTTATATAATCCCAAGATCACCAACACATGTCATTAATAACAATAATACACAATCACCATAATATGTCAATCCAAACAACATAAT
>BMAC01001135.1:0-14839 GCA_014905375.1 Phtheirospermum japonicum
GTGCAAGGACCCGACCATAATGGGGCTCGCTCACAAACTGGCAGGGGACTTGGGTTTTGTGCAGATGGCAAAAGAGCTTCTGTTATCCCTTCAAGGTGTTGGAGCTGAACATCTTCCGTCACTGCGAATTTGGCATAACCAGCCGCTTTTAAATGCATTAAAACAGGTAATTTCTAGTATAACGTTTACGTGGGCACAAAGTATCGCTTCGAATAGGTTTATCATTATCATTATCATTTTACAGTATCAGCTCATGCCCGCCATTGAGGAGACTTTTCCTCATGAGAATCAACAAATTGAAGAACGAATGGCTCGTATAATGGAACAGCCATCATTGAAATCTTTGTTGGGAGAGAAAGAAGATGGTGCTATAATGAGGTTGCATTCTTTTGCCAGCTATGACTTTAAATATGCAACTCTGCTTTACATTGGTGACCTGCACATTCTGGCTATGTGGCAGAATTAAGAGCCTCTGTTTTTTGTTTTTTTTTAAATTATGAAGGGCTGCCATAATTATTTTACTCGCATACTGGATTGACGGTGACAATGAGAACGAAACACTGGAAGATGTGCCATCTATTGATGATCACTGGATTGACGGTGACAATGAGAACGAAACACTGGAAGATGTGCCATCTATTGATGATCAGGATGGATCAGAGGTATTTTCCCAGTTATCATGTGTGCTGTAAAGCACTCGATGCATAAAAAAATAATTCTCCCCTCATTCTCTCAAAATCGATTATTGCTGATTTTTTTTGGAAGTATTGTGGTTCAAGATATAGGTTAATGTGAAATTTTCAATGACCTTTTTTAGGACATGGGAAGCTGTATCAATCTAGATGAATCTATCATTTACGATCTTGTTGATGTAAGTAGTTATTTTCTTTTGTTTATAGAATGATCGTGTCAATCTGCATCTACAGTTGGGAATTAATTTCTCATCTTCAATTTCTAACTTTCGTGACATGCATTTATATACAACTGCACTTGGTCTGGTCCCATCAAAATGCTCTTACCACCGAAATCACTAACTATCTAATGGACATGAAAATCTGGGCATATATGCTTTCCAAGTTTAGAAGAACATAGTGGAGGTTCATTTTCCTTGCGTTTATTATGCAGCATACACGCATTGAGGAGATTGCTTGCGAGGTTGAAAGCGGTTCGGGACTTGCTATTATTTTAGACGAGCTTCTGAAATCGGTTCTTSAACCTCGTGCTTCACTTCATGAAGATTGTAAGGCAAATTTTGAAATAGTCAATATGGCTTGGGAAGACAATCAGCTTATTAGTTTGCTTCTGAAGGTGATGATGCATTTCTGGTATACTAACGCTATYTGAGGAACAAACTACCACCTGAAATAGGGGTTCTCATATTATTATTTTTTTACAGCAAAAGATTATGATCCACAAGATAGAGAGATACTTTAATGTATCTAATCAGCAACTGCGTGAGACTTTAACACCTCTTATCAAGGATCATCTCYCAATGAGGGATATTTTACGAGAGAGTGAAGCTTCTAGTGTCAGGTTGTTTCCKTCTCCAATAAAGGCTATGAAAAGCAAATCCCTATAAGAATTCAATAGTTATTTATATTCTTGTTCTGCGATATAGCTAGCAGCTTTAATAGTTTTATTAACCTTACTTCATTTTATTGACTCTTTTTTTTTTTTGAAGGGGAGCTTTAACTATTTTAATCGGGTATTTGAGTGCTAAAGATATGATTTTAGGTTTTGATGATGTTATGGGACGTGGTGGTTCTGTTGGAATAAAAACTGTCAGATATTCCTACAGTCAAGATGATATGAAGGTAAGATTACCAAGTATTTCGCACACTTTAATATGGAAAGTAATGATTGATTTGCTGCATGGTACTTGTGTAGTTGAGGATTTTCAAGATTTCTCTACTTTTGTAGTTGATTATTGTCAATCTCAAGTATCATACTTCTGGAATTCAGTCTAGTAAGACTCCTGATGATTTATTTGTTGATTATTATTAGTTTTAAATTTGATCTTGCAAATGAACGAATCTTCAGRTAGAGCCTACATCTACATCTGAAGGTCGAGCTTTCACGGAGCCTTCTTCCTGTACACTGGATGCATTGATGCCAGATCCCTCTCTCATTAATCAACTTCTTCATGTACTKAAAAAAAACTAAAAGCGACTCGTTATCATTTGTTTAAAAATAAATATAAGTATAGAAAGAAGCTCTAAAGATTTGCGTCAATTTGACATCATAATCATGCAGGATGCATCCTTCAAGGATGTGGCACAGCAAATACAATGCGAGCCTCACGCTGTTAAGTTTGCAGATTTTGTTTTGGAGTGTCTTACACATGATCCTGATGAACGATATATCGCCAGTCACGACCTTAATAAGGTGTTTGATTTTTGGCAACATCCATCCTTAATGCACCTTCGTAGGGCATTGAAGAAGGTATTTATTGGTATTTTTCCTGTTACTCGTTGAGGGAGAAATGAATGAATGATCCATCTCTGATCAAGACTCTCAACTTATCATTTTTACAGTCCCCCAGGCCCAGCCTGTTCAACCTTTTTAAGRAACTTTCAGATGGAGCAGAGATGTTACGACTTAAAGAGCGACTYGATCGTATAAGAGGAGATAACTTTTGGAAAACTATTGATATTAACAAGAGTGATTTTTCACTTAGGAAGAGGTTATTATCTGCGTTTGTTCTTACAATTTATTACTTTTGAATTTTAATTCTGAACTCACATTTCCTGTGGTAAAATACCTTATTAATAAATAAAATTTAATTTTTTTAAGGTTGGCCTTGAGTATTTTAATTGGGTATTGGTCTGCCGGAGATGTGACTCGGTTGTTGATGCCAATCCTTTTCTATCAGTTCAAAAATCCTTCGAAAGCTCATCTACTTGAAGACTTGAGAGATGTTGAAATTATCTGCTATTGGGCTGATTCGAACCATGATCTGGAGGTAGTGTCCCAATATTGTATGCATATTAAAGATAAATCTCTCTCTCTCTCTCTCATATCTGTCTGTCTACCATTTGAATCCATGTCTAGGGTTTGAAGAATGTGCTATCCAGTAAATATGCCAAAGATTCTCCCGAGTTTGAACGTCGAGTTGTGGAGGTAAATATACCACCATCAAAATATTGACTGCCCACAATCTGTGTTTATTCTGACTTGACATGACAAGTTCCTGTTCATATTTGCTTCTTGTCTAAAAACAAAATTCTTTKTTTTTTGTTTTTTTTTTTGGTTTTTTTGTAATTATTTTTGATGGTATGATATAACTTCATATATGAATGATTAATCTTGTATTGCAGATTGAGCATCATCAAAATCTCAAGGTGGCTGAAGCTGTAGTTCGCGGTTATGACAATACTGAGGCCCAGATCACAGCTCTATTGAAGGGAGACAGTTGTATTTTGATGTTCTTTTCGTGGTTTTCCAAAACTTGTGGCATGTTATCTGATGCCTGTGCCTGACTTCATTTCTAAGGAAGGGGTGGTTGTAGGATAAGTCTCTCTGTATCCTTGCATTTTATGCTATTAACCTCGGCACTAATGCATGTAGTGTAGCTGGAAAAGTTGACTAGTTTTTGTGAAGCTGTAAATTCGAGGTTGGAAATATTTCTGTGGAAGCAAACATTKAGCTGACAAACATGTCTACTTGTCATGATCAATGGCATCATGTCAAATAGAATAATCATCATCAATAAACATTACTTCGTTGCTGTTTTAGTTAGAGAAAATAAATAAATAGAAGAGTAATTGATAAGTACAAATGATATGTTCCACTGGTAGGGGTTTGGTGATTGTAAGAATGACGAATAATGACCAATGAATTGCCACGAATGAATTGAAAATAGCGATGAACCCAAAACATGAACAAACATCTATCTTTGTTAGGGATGTCATTGACAATTATGCCCCGCACCGACTCGACTCGTGCCGTTTGGGGCGTCCCGCCCCTGACCCGTGATGGGCAGGTTCGGTACTATCATGACCTGTTTTTCATCTGGAAAACTGATAATATAACGCATAAATATCTTGAAATTTGGGTTACAACTTTTCAAGATTAAAAATTTTCTAATAAAAAACCTTCGGTTCTTGTCATTTACAAGGCTCCTTTAACTATTGATCTGAATCATTTTTATATACTAAACACACACGTGTGCAGTATTCTTTCTCCTTTTTTCTAATTAATAAGTTCCATAACCAGAATGAAAAAAGAAAATCTCCCAAACCCTCAGACAGCATAAAAAGCATGCTAAACCACAACTAACAACTCATAATAATATTTACTCAGGTCACAATTATCAGAAAGTCACAAAACGTCAATCACATCAAATGCTACTAACACGTGTCAAACCATCAAGTCTCAAGTCATTGATAACAGCCACAATCATAGCCAGTCTTAGACAAAAAAATAATCTCAAAACCACTAATGAGAACAGTTAGATCCTACAATCCAAGAAAATGGTTATCTCAAGCCCATCCAACTTTCGAATTCTAATTTTCGACTTTCATGTCCTGGTGCTACCTGCTCGGGCCCGCTGGAACAGTTTAATTAATATTAGTATTCCTGAATAAAAAATATTATTATTATTTTTTAAAATTGTAACATAAAGATACCTGCAACTCTCCCATGATTGATGATGCCGAGTTCATTTTCGGCGTGCTCGGCTGTTGCGAGTTGAAACTCTAGCACGGTCCCATCTACCAATCTTGGCACAAAAAGTCCGTACGCTTGCATTCGTCTATCAAGCTCGTCTGCGTCTTGAAAGTTCGGGTTATGCCTATCTCTCACTATAGCCGACATATTTCCCCAATTTAAGCACAAGTTCTATCGACCCAATTCGGTCTTGCAACCGTAACCGGATCAGAAAATGGTTCCCATTGACCTCTTACAGTTTTCTTAAGACTCGGGGATAGGATAATACCGAGTTTAGTCTTGTGCCTTCACAGCAATGTAGCATGATAATGAGCAAAGATTCCGCTATTCTCTTCCATTGGGAATCCTTATTTTCCTTGGTAACCTTGGACAACACCATCATTGCTTCTTCCAGCATATCATTCTTCTGCCTCTTGCACAATATTTGACTGAGATTATCGCAGTTCGCCGTAGACTTCAAGATCGGATAGGCGTCTTCAATGGATAGTATGGTCGAGCTAGGGATGGCGGGGAGGTGTTTATTCAGTTGAAACCATTCCCCGTCTTTATTTGCAAAGCCTCCGGCGTATAAATCATGAAGCCTGAGTTGAACTGTCGTCATCACAATTCCATCCTTACGCCCGATTTTCAAATGAATGATATCAGAGTCCTCCAACTTCGAAGGGCCCGCGGGCAACACGTACGTGTTGTTGCACTTCTTATTTCCACCTAGCTCTCCCAGTCGTATCCTCAGGGGTTTGATAAAGTCCCCGTGTCTGCATCAACATTAACAATAACCTCTGCTCCGAGGCGCTTTCCGAGTTGTCGGTTCTTTACCACCGCCACCGGGATTAGACGGTCCGGCCTATAAAAAATAAAATAAAATCATAAATTGGAAGACAGTGAAGTGAAGCAAACTGTCTTTATCAAGTGTACTTTGATGAAAATCAGAATAGAGACTGCAGTTGAATAAACCTTTGGTAAATCCAATATAGAGAGAAACCTCTGTCATACTATTTTCAAATAATTAAATCATTGTCATCATCTTACTGTTGAAATGGTTGGTTCTTCTAGTAGTAATCTCACAGAAGAAGTAAATGATTTTACTAGATTGTTTCTTCTTAATAGTGTGAAATAAATATCTATTCAATTCCAAAACATGAACAAACATCTATCTTTGTTAGGGATGTCATTGACAATTATGCCCCGCACCGACTCGACTCGTGCCGTTTGCGGCGTCCCGCCCCTGACACGTGACGGGCAGGTCCGGTACCATCATCGCCTCGAGGGTACCCGGCTCGCCCCGACCCACCCAATTTTTTTTAATATATTATATATATTTATTACATATAATTATTTAGATTTTTTTACATTTAGTTTTATATTTAACATATATATATATTTATAATGATATTTTTTATGAATAATATATTAATAAAGCAATATAAAAGATAAAAAAACCTTATATTTAAAATTTTTAATGTATAATATTTAGGGGTGAGCAGAGAAAAAAAAATCTGAACTAACCGACCGAACCGAACCGGTTTTATGTAAATTTGAGAATTCCAAAAAATTGGTTAATTCGGTTCAGTATGAACCGAAATATAATTGAAAATTAAAAAAAAATATAATTTTTATATTACTTATTATTTTTTTTATTAATTCGGTTCGATTCGATTAATTCGGTTTGAAATTTTATAAATATTTCGATTTTTTTTTCGGTTTTAGATCTAATTTCGGTTCGGTTTGGTTTGAAAATTTATGCAAAATTCGGTTTCGACTATTTCGGTTCGGTTTGGTTTTCGTCGAACCGACCGAATGCTCATCCCTAATAATACTAATATTTTTTAAAATCTATTATTGTTTTTAATTAACTTTTTAGTAATATATATATATATATATATATATATGATTATCATATATTAAATTTTTTAAAAATTTAATAAAAAAAATACAACTGATCAACCCAATCCGATCCGTGACGGGGCGACACAACCAAACCCGACCCGTGGAGTGGACAGTTCAGGTGTGAGTCCTCTAATACCCAGTCTACCCAGCCGATTATCATCCCTAATTTATGTACATGATCTAAACAAATAAGGCCAAATAAATTATATTTTAATTAAAATTAAATCAGATTCTTATCATCATCTTCCTGTTACAATGACTAAAAACTGACTCTGACAACAAGCTACTAGATTGTAATCACTTGGTAGAAACTTTCTCAAATATTTCAAAAAACAATATAGTCAAGTAGTTATTCCTTTTTTTTTTTTTTTTTTTCCCCTGGGTAGTTAGACCATACCTATTATAGTTTACTAACCTATTCTGTGGGTCCCTCTCCATCAAAGAAAGAAGAAATTGAGACAAGAAATTGCTATGTTATATTTGCTTATGAAGAAACTAACTAGCTAGAAGAGAGAAACCATATTTTACTGCTTGGAACCCCTASTTTATGTTACTTCTACTCTTATACATAGTAGAAAGTGTGTKTACGTAAATTTAAAATAATGATACATATACAATACATGACAAATTTGGCACAAATATAAATGAATTAAAAAATATAGAGAGAAAGAGAGAGACACTTCAATTTGTATTTTTGAAAGGATAATATAACAATTTTAAATGGACATATCATCCACATCATCAAAATAAAAATMAAAATTAATGGGGTGTCTTATTAATTTGAACGTCTAAGGTTTAGGTATATATTATACAAAATAAATATTTATATATATGTGGCAATACTCTAACTAATATTCAAGTCTAATCAATGTTTTTTTCTCCCTTATTTTTTCTCAAATCACCCCTTTTCTCAATTCAATAATTAGATTTGATTTTTATTCTGCTCACATTTATGAAGTTGCTCTAATAATACATGGAGCAATTTTAGTATCAAGTAATGCATCTCTTTTTTTCTTTTCCCTCTCTGGTGCATACAAGTGCTTTATGTCACTAGTCAAAACAGAGCAATTAATAAGTAACAAGACTTACACATAATTAAAAGTATAATTTATTTAACAACTTAAAAGTTAAAATAAGAAAAGTTACCCTTTTACCACTTGATTTGGACTTTGGCGGCATTGTGTACCTATCATTTATGCAAGAAAAAGAAAAGAAAATAAAAAAGCCAAAAAAATCAACCAAATTATACAATAATAATAATAATTAATAATTAAAAAAATTCAAACCATCCTGTTGTCAATTCAACATATAACAACTAATTAAATCGTCATCATTCATCGTCATCATCAAACTCTCCGTAGAAATTTAAAACCCTATTTCTCTGCGGGTAAAATCAATGGCCAAGCAATAATACAACACAGATAGAGAGAGAAAATCATATTCAGTTCTTAATCTCGTACTTAACAGACCAGAAACAGCGTCCGCCTGTCTTCCTCAAAACCTTAAACCAAGCCCAGAAATCTAGCTCCTCTTATGCTTCACCGATCTGATAGTTTTGAAGATTAGAAAAATTATGGGATTTTTAAAAAATAATAAAATGGGATATAGAAAACAGAACAGCTAATATTTCATACCTTTTTCTTCAATACTGATGTAAGAATGCTACGCTAGAATTTTTCTTAAAAAAAAATTCTCAACCCATAAACCCAGTACAAAAAGAGAGTGAGAGGGATAAGATTAGCAGAAATAGAGAGAGAGAGAGAATAAGATTAACAGAAATTGGACGTGCTGCAGAAAATGGCTAGGTGCCCAGCTATATTTGCTTTTCTGTTGTACTGTAAAGACAAAATCAAGAAATTTCCTTAAATGGAAAATGTGCCTTTTCAGTAGTACCATGAAATGTGGCTAGTCATTTTCAAGTATTTCTGGGAGCCTATGCCCATATATTTTTTTATATTTTGTAGCGCTTTCTATATATGTGCAAGGTATTTTTGTTGTTTCTCAACATTAAATCACACCTTTCTCCTTTCATGCAAACACGCTTAGACCGATTGACCACTGTCAAGAGTGATTATTATGGTTTATTACTTTTAAACTCAACGCACATACACTTTGGTGTTTAGATTTTTTCTCCTGATTCTTGCTAATTGGATTTTTATTATTTTTAACAGAATATTGAATAATTTTTCTTCTTCTTATTATTAGAGATTCAACTGCATGGCCACTACTTTTTTATTGACTGTTCATTATTCTTTAATTGAATATCTATTTGTTTGCGCTACTGGATGTTTATTTGATGGTGGTGTATGTGGTTCTATACTCGAGACTAATAAATAATTTGCTCATTGTTATACCATAGACCATAATCGACATTACAAGCTGAAAGTGACCCAATATGTTAATTAAAACTACTAGATCATTAAATAAAAAGAAAATGTGCGTTAGTATATATAGTTACATTAAATGAACATATAAATTAGATAAAATTATTGGATAATGGTTATATATACAAAAATGTAATAGATGAAGGAAAAGTATGTTACTTTTTGGATTAGGATCTACATATATTTTGTCCACCTTCTTCGGTGGTATGCGTCTCTCAACACAAAATGTTGGGTAGCAAAATAAACTTTTTGTGTATGTATTTAACATATATTCGTTACTTTCTCTATCGACATATTTATATTCTTACAAAAGGACAAATGTTTTTCGGAAAAACTCAATCAACCATAATTCTAACGTATCAACCATCAAGCCCGACCCGTTGGGTCGGTCCTAGTCGAAAGCGCTGCTACCTGTTAACTCTGATATACACCTAAACTTACAATTGTGGTAAAATCTAACCACACAAGGAAGCATATAATAACTATTTCCTCCAAAATTCAAACTTTGGCGGGCTTTTTATTCCATCTGTATTCCGGGCCCACGGTATTATTTATGTTTATAGAACACCCCCAAATAATAATAACACTGTGAAAGGCAACTCTACCTTTAGCCCTTTCCAAAAATCCACAACTAAGTCTTAAAGTTTCTATTTTAGACTTGGGATAGAGAGCAAAAATAGATTTTTATTATTATTGGCTTATAAAAATAATAATGCTGGTACAGGACAAAAATATAATACACTATAAAGATTGGTCATCTAATCAGCACACATCAGATACCAAAAATAATATAGTATAAAAACTAAACCTTAACAACACTTACATCACAAATGCATACGAGATTGATCAAGAGGGGAAACTTGGCCTCCCCTGAGATGAATGATACTGAACCTGGGCTAAAACTTATAATCCCCTTTGCAAATTTCTCTCCATGTAAAATAAATGGGAATGTGTTTTAACACAAACCAACATACATGCTGTACATTCGAGGCTATTTAGGTTATAAGAGGTCTGATTAACACGCACTAGGAGCTAGCTTTCAAATAAACAAACACCAATAACCGCAATAGCCATTATAACTGGCCGCAAGGTTGAAAATGTTCTCGGTATCAACGGACTGCAAGGTTTACTCGGCTTAGCGTGGTGAAGATTTATAACATTCATTACCACTTCTCTGTTCATAAGAGGGTCAGCTGAACCAGCATCTTCATGAGACGATGATAATGCTCCGGGCCCCGCCATATTCTTCAAAGATTAAAAATAATAATAATAATAAATAAATAAAATACACGAATTATTTATGAGCAACAAATATAAAAATTGAATTGGTTAATTTATAAGAACTTCTATATTTAATTTTAATTTCAACAAGGTTACCTTTGCAAATTTCAATATTGGTACTATAAGAATATTCTTACCGTATCAGAAGCTGGAACAACAAATCTTTTTATCTTTTTTACTGTAAACATTTTCACACGTCACTGTAAAATCTTTCCCGCAATGCATTCATATCAGCCTCAGAAACGCCAGCAGCAACCAAATTGTTATCTACTGCAGATTTCATTGAGCAAACGACTCGGTCTAAAATAACGGAGGATTTTTTTTTCTATTAAAAAGTTGGATAGATGGTTGAATCATTGGACCGGGTTTTTTCAGTGACCATGCTACATCCAAAAGAAATTATGAGTATTGTGATTGTCGTATGGCAAAAACTTGGCAGTCGGGCCTAGAAGGCATTTCGAGCTTCTGTTGCAAAATCTAACCGTAAAGGCAGACTGAAGTTGGATAAGCCAGACTGGTTCTCAACCTGAAAGGGGGAATACCAAAAACTAACCGTGAGGTTTAGCTTCTTTTATACCCATAATCCAATTATCTTTCAGATTTACGAATAAGGAGCAATTTGCAAAATATAAACAAATGTCAATGTGAATATTAATTAGTAATTTCGAAAGATAACAAGTTTTTTGTAATTGGGCTAAAGATCAAGGGCAGCATTTGTAATTCTCCCATCCTTATATCGTATGATTGAAACCACAATGTACAATTGATTTCCCATTGCTAATGAATTTCTGGTGGTAACAAGCTTATATTGGTTATAACAGCCACAAATAATGGGTTGAGAAAAATCAACAATATAAAATTGAAATTACATTACATTTCTGCCAATTCTATAATAATCTTCACCAACCTAATAGATGCACAATGTGATTAGATAGGAAAAGTTTTACAAAACGGAAGCAAGTGATTAACATGAGACAAGGCATAAAAAGAAAAAAAAGTGAAGTAACCATAATAAGACATCTATAAGGTTAAGCAAACTTATGAATCTCATAATGGGCTTTGTAAGCCATTTATGCATTGGTGGAAACAAGAACATCCACCAATCGAACAAGTGTTACTTTTTTAAGAAGCACAGCTGACAGCTTCCAATATATATCAATTAATAATAGATGCTTGATGGATAGTAATTACGATCATACAAACCAGCCCTATTTTTGTTTGCTTCTCATACTTCGTTTGACAAATAAAAAGTTCTGGTGTTTCGGTTGCTTAGAATTCATACGAGCCTAATATATACTTAATTTAATAACTTTCTTTTATTGTATCCCACCTAATTTAATCTTTTTATTTTTTTTTATGTTTTGCCCAATTTAATATTTTTCTTTTATTATATTTTTGTCTAATTCAATATACTTTTTTTCTCCTAATATAAGAATACAAGTAAGCCATATAAAACCAGTAAAAAAGAATAAGTTAGTTATTTTAATTAAAAGATATATTACATAAGATATCATTTTAATTAAAAAAATTATTATGAAATTATTAAATAGTAGTGTTTATAATAAAAGTTAATATAATTTTAATTTTGTAATTTTAAATACTCTATATAGGTAAATTAAGATTTATTTTAAAATAATCTAAGTGTGTAACTAAATATTAGTAATGAATTCAATCTAACATAAAAATATAAAATTATATAATAATAATAATAATTATTATTATTAAATATTGATTAGACATCGGTACAATGCGACACGAGTTGAGAGTATGACATCCATTTAGGTTTTCAAAGTATGTAAGTAATATTATTAACGAATTTAATCTAAATATTAAATAAAAAATAACGTAATAATAATTAATAAATAAATATTAGGTACGAGTTTAGAATGTGACTTCTTTTGAGTTTTTATAAATACGTAAATAAAATTACTAACGAATTGAATCTAAACATAAAAATAAAAATTTAATAATTATAATAATTAATAAATAAATTAGACATGTACAAGACAATGGTTTAGAATATATCATTTGAATTTTTTATTTTATATTTATCATAAATATATTTTAATTTTATCTTTTGATAAATCACGTATAATACACGGGTATTGAATTAGTATGGAATAGCCCAAAGAAGCATGGATGGAGGTACTCTCTCCAGGGATGGGCTAAAATTCTCCTAACCATATTTACCATATATCAATGTCAAAGAGAATTTAATCTATAGATTAGTCTTTGTGCGTTGTTCGTGATCATAGATTGCTCACTCTAACTATGCTTAGATTTTCATGTTTTGGTTTACCCGAAACCAAATTTTACATGGAAAAAAATAAATAAATTGGCCATTAAAAACCATGTCTATTAGCTATTGCAGATCATTACTGTTTTACAATTATTATTATAGAAATCTCAAATTCAAACAGGGACAAATTATGGTTGAGATTTTTGCAAATCTAAGTTGCCCTAATATATTTTGGAAATGCCAACCTGGAGGGTCTGATTAAGCTCAAATAGCTAAACTGTGTAAGGACATGATTAAGGTCTTTAGGCTTGGAACTCTAAAGTTTTGCATGCATGATTTACAAATGGGAGCAATCATTACAATTTTATTATTCTAATTCAGTTAATATGCTTCTAATTATTAGTTGGATGATGCCCATTATAAACTTGGCAGTGTACTATTATCACGAACACAAGACTTAATTTTATACTAATACGTCTTAAAGGTACATATCTCAATAGATAATGTAAAGTGAGATTTATTGTAAATTTATGTTTATCAATAGTCGGGTAGCAATCATTTCTTTTGAAAATAAGGAAAGAATGTTTAGAGCCTAATGGACTCTTCAGTTGGACCAATTGTCTGTGGTCGACGGCCCAAAGAATACATAGGCCCATTACTCCAGTAGAAGCTGTAATTTTATTTCATATTTAGGATAAGATTTTATTTGTGAGATGAAAGATAAATAGAGAATCTCACTATCGAAGGGCTAGAACGCTAAAGAAAATATGTATTTGAAGACTGAAGTCTTTTATATTATACTAGTATCGTGCCCGTGCGTTGCACGTTAATTTTTAATTTTTATTTTTATAAAATAAAAATAATTATTTTAAATGTATTAAAGTATTTAAATAAGTAATTGTATATGTATACTTAAGTCATATGTGTGTGTATTTTGGTGAGAAATATCACTGGTTCTCAAATCAGAGATGATATTTACTACCATAACTGCTCCATATATATAAATCATCTAAATATTATTTAAAGATCTAACAGTATTGAAAATAATATAACCTGTTTCATAGAAAAATTGTTATTATACGAAATGTAGTTTAAAAATTCTGAAGATTTTTCTTATACACAACTTTTGTAATTTATTACAATGTTTATTTTCATTATCGTCGATCAATATTTTTAAAACCTTACAATTGGTCACCCTTGATATCAAGGCTGACAAATCAATCGTGTCGGGTTCTTATCGGGCCAGCACAATAAGGTACGACACGATAATCATATGCACGAACAATACACGATATGCTTGTCGGGCCTATAATCTAAACCTGAATCACGATACGCTAAAAACATGAAAAGTACGACACGGTACGATAGGCACGATAAACAAAAATACTGAATCTATTTAATCTTACTCGTTAAGCACATTAGACTCGTTAATTAATAAAATACATAATTTTTTTAATAAATATAATACATATCTATAAAATTATCAATACAAATTTTCAAATATATTTACAATTATAATATGAAAAATGTACTAATGATAAATTAAAGATCACAGATACTAATAATGAGTAAATGAATATAAAAGGGGGAAATCAAAATATTATCGGGTCTTATCGTGTTTATCGGGTTAGCGTAGCTCATTACTTAACGTGTCTTATCGTGTCAGCCAGATAAGGCACGAATCCAATAAGCCTCAACCCATAGCCTATTATTTTGTGTTGTGTTCGTGTCGGTCAATCATGTCGTGCCTCATTTTTCCACCCTACTTGATATAGCAACGTACAACTGATCATGACTGAAAACTGAATTTTTCAGGAAAAGTCCAACGAGAGAGAGAGATTGTCCTTGAATTTTGTTAATCATCATAGTATATGACACAATCAGAGGAAATTTTCACCCTTTGGGATTTGAAAGGCAAGCTCGAATTAGATGGTGTGACAATCATTTTAGAGATGAACAACAATTCACCTGCATTGCTTCCTTGAGAAATATTAGCCTATACAATATGACCATCAAGTTTGTAATAACCAACATTAAACAACACAAGGAAATGAATCAATATTTCTAAAAAACATGAGATGAATTCTAATTTTTAGTTTTAGCTCATAATTCGGCATCCATAACACTTGATGGTGTTTAGAAACTTTGGTGAGTGGACGTCCTACAATATGTCAATGTTTGAATCGGAACTTTAATTCTCCATCATTTTATGACATCCTATATTTATTAATCAAATCGACGGCATCAAGTGTTAGGGATTGAATAGCACGACCCTGCAAATAAGCGAAACATTCAGTAGTTTTTTTCAAATTGTGGATATGTGCTGGCCACAATTGACGCAACATGGTCATCATCATCTTTCAATAGATAACATGGGTTT
>BMAC01001135.1:25031-35045 GCA_014905375.1 Phtheirospermum japonicum
GCCTGCTCCTCTCTCCAAATCCCCGGAATCCCAGTCGCCAATCGCCACCCCCGGCAACGTAGGCGTATGAGGTACCGGTTGGCGGCGTTGAATGCCAGGGCGCAGATTAGGGCACAGAATAGGACCACCGGGATTAAGGCCGTGTTTGCTTTGAAATCCTTCGCGTTGGTCACCTCCCCCACGCTCGCCGCCGCGCCACCTCTGGACTTATTCCCTTCTCGTCCTCGCTACCCCGCCCCACCATATCCCTCGTTTTCTTCCTCCTCTTCCAACAACCACCAATCAAAACCCTAATCCCAAACTACTCTTTGAAAATCAAACCCAGTTCTTAGGTAAAACCCCCAATACGAGAAGACCCAATTTTTTAAACTCAGAATCAAATTGATTTGGAAACCATTCGATTCATCTCCTCTCAGACACTCTCCGACACCGCAAGCGGCATTGGCGACAAGGCCAGAATCAGGCGGTTATAGGTAATCATGGAACTGTATTTTGAGGTTTTGGGAGCTTTAATTAATATCTATTTTGTTGGAACATGACTCGTCTTTATTTTCTTTGTATGGTTTTATTTTCTTTGTTTCTCTGAGTGAATGTTATGATTCTATATCATGTAATTCAAAAAAAAAAAAAAAAAGGAACAAAAAAAACTTATAGCTTCTCCTGTTAATGTTTGGAGAATTAATGTAAAATGCGAACAAAACAGCTCTCTGTGAGTTTCTTTACATTGTTTGTTTTTCCTTGACATTTTCCTAGTATGCTATACTATGTCATCTTCAAATGACAATTTGCAAGATCCATTTGACACGCATTCTTGGATTCCATTTTACTAGTCTTTCAGTTTTGTTTATAAAGCTCCATATAGCTACGTTCTTTGATTCTATCCGTACACTATTTTGATTCGACTTTAATGTAGACCACGTATTTTTTTCCTCCTTATTTTTAATGTGAGTTTCTAATAATTATCATTATTATTTTGCAACTGTGCAGTTGGTGGGGGAACAAACGTACGCACTGGTAATTCTTTGTTTATTATCATGTTTAATCTTTATGTTTAATTTGGTATTCTTATCATGGCACCGAACTTTTTGCAGAGATATGTGGTGATTATACAATTATACTGATTGGAAATAGTAAGCTCCTTGGTTCTTGTCTCCAAATTCAGGAATATCTGTTGGCTTAATTGTGTGTTAAAGAAAATAATTTGTATTTTACTCCTAATTTCTGTAATTGACAATGTTGCTTTCAAATAGGCGAGGGGCCAAATAATGACTTTTATTACGACACTGAAAGTGATGAGAGTATGTTAATCTTGGTTGTTACCGTTCAGTGTCATCATGTCTTTCCGCATACTTGTTTTCATTTTCTTTTGGATTTCAACATTCTGCACCGAGTAATTTTATTTCGTACTAAAACAGGTGATGATTTATCCGCTGAAGCAAAAGCAGCTATTATTGAAGATGTTGAAAAAACTTGTGGTAAGATGTGGAGTTACTTAAGGAATATTTTCTTGGTACTTGGTATGAGAATTTTCTATATTTATATACAAGTATAATATATATACGTATAGATACTGATTAGTCATCGCCGTAGTAGTTAACAGTGATTTCGTTTCGCCTTGCTTAGCTGCCTTGCAGTTCAAGCGTATATGACGTTAGGAGAGGTTTTTGCGTAATATACACAAATTTTACATTCAGTTTTGTTAAAATAGAATGCCGAGAAGTTCGGCGGGCGCGTGATGCATGCCTGCGAGTACAAATCTGACAAGGAGTTTGACGGGAAGCACGTTCTAGTCGCCGGCTGTGGAAAATTCGGGGATGGAGGTCTCCCTGGATCTTTCCAACCATCATGCATTTCCATCCATGGTGGTGCGAAGCTCGGTGAGTGTGGTTTTTTTTTTGTCATTAATAAAAAAGAACTGGGGGCTTTTTGCAAATTGGGTGAACTTGAGGGGCATTTTCGTAATTATGAATAAATTTACACATGTCTGATAATAATGGCTTTTCTTTTCTTTCTTTTTTTTAAATTCAGTTTCATGTATTGCCAAGGGAAATCCTGGGGAAATCGACGTACGAGATAGCGGGTATGATGATGAAATGGGTGCCAGTTTGGGTAGTGGACTATCATTTCAAATGATAATCGGTTTGAAGAGGCTGTATTAGGAACTAAAGAGCGAAATTCAGATGAACAAGCTGAATCAGGTAATATTTGGAGAACTCTGTTTTTGTTTGATTTTTGTTTTTCCCTATCAATAGTAGCTATTATCATGGGCTTTTTTTTTTATCTTTTACGTTTACACTTCAAGTGGCGATGATATCAAGTAGCCAATCCGAAAAAATGCTTTAACCTTGGATTGAGCGAATATATACATTGATTACTTTGATTTTTGATTATTTATTTATTTTAATTTTTATTTATTTATATAATTTCAAAACATATTTTCAATTTAATGATGAATATCATGGTCAAAAGATCATTTCTTGGCACTTTGATTTTATATATTGATCAAGTCTGGTTTTCGTGAAGAGGAAGGTAATGACACCAATGAACGTAATCAATGTATATATTCGCTCAATCCAAGGTTAAAGCATTTTTCGGATTGGCTACTTGATATCATCGCCACTGGAGATTTGGATGCATTTTTCCCTGCAGCAACGCGAGAATATGCTCCACTTGTTGAAGAAGTGTGGAGAGATGCTACTATACAAGAGACATACAAGAGAAAGAATGAACTTCTTTTTTTACCAGATGTGGCCGAGTACTTCTTAAGAAGGGTAACCTTTTCAATTTCAGACCTTGTTGTTAATATTAAGCCTGAATTCTAAAAAGGGATAATTGCAAAAAGTACGCTTGAGGTTGACCTAATTACAAAAAAAAAACAAACTCACTCTCAAAATTACAAAAAAACCTTTGATTCAGTTTTAAATTATGGGGTTAAACTGCAATTTTTTTTATAAATATGATGGGGTGTATGTAAGAAAAAATAAATCCTAAGGTGTAAATTTTGTAATTTTGAAAGTTATTTTTTTGGTTATTAGGTCATCCTATTAAATCTGGTTTTACTAACCTTGTTGACATAACTCAGTTTATTGCATTTACCTTCACTAGATGTCTACTGAAATATTTATTTTGCTACTCAGGCTATTGAGATATCAAGCAGTGAATATGAACCTACGGATCGCGATATATTGTATGCCGAGGGGGTGACACAGGGGAACGGGTTGGCTTTCATGGAGTTCTCTTTAGATGATCATAGCCCTATGTCTGAAACGAACCACCGATAATCTCGATGCTCTCTCCTCGCCTCTGACCAAGTATGGTTTTGTTCATTTGACTTTAGTCATCTTCTGGGTTCTTTTAATAAACCCATTTCTTGTTCGCGTTTTTTGTGTTGTGTTGTTGTTTGGCCTCTCTCTCTCAATTATGATTTAAGAACTTGCTTATAAGCTTTACCTTTTCAAGTTGGGCCATCGGGATTTTGGTTGAAGTCAAGCTTTTGGGTCTTTTTAAATCTGTTTTGGGAGAATATTGAATTGGGTTGGTATAATATCTCACAAAGGTTTGACCATTGTTACTTTATTTAGGAGTTGGGCAATTTTAAAAATAAAAGGGCTTTGGTGTTTTTCCTTTGGTTTCCTTGTTGGTCTAATGCTATGAAAAGTATTCTGTACAATTTACAAGATGAGGATTCAAGAAACGAAGGGACCTTTTCATTATTTTCTGGGTTTTGTTCTGGCCTGCTTTTCACTGTGGACCTTTTCATCGATGCATCTAATGCGTCGCTCCTCTGAATCCTCGATTCCGAGATTCAGTGTGCCGTTGAGTCTCAGGATGGTGACGGGTTTATATTTTGGTTAAGTAAAAAATTATATTTTGGTTTAGATTTTCACTACCCGCTTCATTTAGCCGCTCCGCCAAAATTGTGAAAATATTTTAAATTGGTAAAGATTTTACATATCGGTATTATTAAAAATACCGTTCTAATTTTTTTATTTTTTTTTAAAAAGACATTCAAGAAGGGTTTTAAAGTACCGTTCTAGATTGAGAAACATTTCAGAACGGTATTAAATTTACTGTTCTGAAAAGGCTTTCTCAAAAAAATTTACAATTCAGAACGGTATATTATAAATACCGTTCTAGATTGATTAATAAATCCAGAACAGTATCTTCAATACCGTTCTGGATTGTAATTTATTTATTTTTTAAATAGACTTTTCAGAACGGTAATTTTAATACCGTTCTGGAATGTTCGTCAATCCAGAACAGTAATTAAAATACCGTTCTGGATTGACGCCCATTCCAGAACGATATTAAATTACCGTTCTAAAAAGTATACTTTCCAGAACGGTATTTTAATACCGTTCTGGATTGATGCCCATTCCAGAACAGTATCGAAATTACCGTTCTGGAAAGTATACTTTCCAGAACGGTATTGTAAAACCGTTCTGGAAAGTTGTTATTCCAGAACAGTATTTTAAAATACCGTTCTAGAAAGTGCTATCCACAACAGTTTTAAAAATACACTTCTGGATTGACTTTTTTGTCTGTTTTAGAATGCAGTTTCTGTACTAGTGTTTCAACTTAGCACCGTCCCTCTCTGTAGAATCATGCGTGAGTGCAAATTTGACGAAACTCTCCACCCCTTTCACTAATGTATTTGAAAGAAACTCGCCATCCCCCGCCATTTGTACATCCAACTAAGATCAGTAATATCTATCTTATAATTTAGGGTGTTAATTATTTGTGATACTGGGCGGTGAAATTTCGTTGCATTTGAGGAAGAAGAGTAATTTGAATTATTGATAATGCTTTTATCCCATTCAATAATGTCAGTAGTATGTATTATTTTAAAACATGCATTTTTGTTGGCTTCAAAATTTCGGCAACATCTCCCGTTAATTCTCTAAGTACACATATATCTCAGTGCACACGAGAATAAAACAAAGATGCATAAACCAAAATTCCAAAGTCAACATAATACATACTAATAAGATATAACCATACTACACCCACATTCCCAAACTGTCCAAAATGGGACAATTCGAAATTTAGTATCAAACTCTCTATTTGATATTAAATTCCAAAAAGTTTAAGGTACGTATTATAGAAGGGAATAATTCAAACTTTATCAAACTCTCTATTTGACACTAAATCGAATTAAACGAGTCAAAAATATCTATTGTTCTTACTATATTAATCATACAAAATTTAAAAACAACAATATCCACTAAACGCAAATAGTCCATCGGCCACGGCCTTCCCATGCATGTACAATACATATTTTTTATAAACTCGGCAGATCACCACGACCTTCCCATGCATGTACATTATAAACTAATATATTTGGCATGCATCACAATATATATAAATTCGATAATTTAATACGATAACCTAAACTATGCCTAAATTCAGTCAAATCAAAACCTACATTTCTAGTTAAATACAATTGTACCATAATTTCCTAAATATTAACTAATTTACCCTTCAACTATGACTAAATTCGAAATTTGACCTTAATTATCCAATTAGAGATCAAATCCTAATTGTTTAAAAATAAAATTAAATACAGATTTTAAATTTAAAAAAAAAAGGTTTTAATATTCTATTTTTAATTAATTTGAAATAGGAAATTATTTTTTATTTAAGAAAATAGATTTTAAAAACTAAAAAATAAACAGAAAGTTAAAAATATCAAAAACTTTAATTTCTGTTTTTATTTAATTTAGAATTATTTTAAACAATTAAAAAAATTCAAGAGTAAAATAAATAATAAACATAAATTTAAAAAAATAAAAAATTAAAAAAAATCCAATACTGAATTCAATTAATTCAAACCCTAAACCTAAAATCATTCACAATTGCATAAATGAATCCTAAATTCCTAAATTGAACCCTTTCTCAAAACCTAATTTCTAAATTCAAACCCTAAACCCTAAATTAAAGCCTAATTGAACCCCTCAATTGTAACTTAAAACTATTAATTATAAATTGAATCAAAGCTCTGGTGACATCGACAGCTTCTTCTTCTCCCTTTTCTCTCTCTCGCTCGCGACTTTTTATTGTTTTGGTATTTTTGTGTGAATGAAACAGCCTGCTAAGCCCACTAAAGTTTTATTATATGTCTCGACGGACAAATTTCCGTCGGCAATTAAAATTCAACTTTTTCGACGAAAATAGTCCGTCGACAATAATTAAAAAAAAAAAAAAAGAAATACGCTGGCTTACCGACGAAAATGGTCCGTCAGTTATGTTTTTAAATTTATTAAATAAAATGCATAAACAAAATAAAATAATGAGGAATTTAACTTTACCGATGGATTTTGTCCGTCGGGAATATGTAAATTAAAAATAAAATAAATTATGGGATTCACTGACGAATCATTTCCGTCGGTAGTTATTTTTTATTTTTAATTACTTTTATAATTATCTTAAAAAATTTATCGACGGATAATAATCCGTCAGTGATATTTAAATAAAAAGTATAATAACGGGTTTGCCAATGGAAATATTCCGTCGGTGTATAATTTAGTTTAGTATTTCTTTTTAATTTGACAACGGATATTGTCCGTCGGGCATTTTGGGCGGGCCTTATTGCCGCCAACTCTTCGAGAGCTTGCCGACGGATTCGTCTACCGAGCTTATTTGAGTTCTTTTGTAGTGGTATTTTTCAAAATAACGTATGTAAAATAAAATCGTGAATAGCATGAGAGATCAAATATTGCATAAATATTTTAGTCAAATATCTAGAGAAAAAGTTGTTTTTATTATTAGCATGATGCAGTTGTAAGTCGATTTCAAAATATGATAACTCGATGATAACAATAGTATTATATTTTTCTTAAACATTTATTAGAATTTATACTTATTATTTAATGTGATAATTTTTTGAGTATAATTTTAATAAATAAAAATATTATTGTGTCGGTACCCCACGAATTTTTTTACTGTATCTACCTTGGTTGGTCGATTGAACTGAAAATTTGACTTGTTGATTTTTCATTTTAGTCACTATTGTTAAACAATTCTTTTATTTTACTTCTTAAGTACTTGTTTTTAAATAATATATTTATTTATGTGTGTGTGCGCATGCGCACATAATGTAAAAAGAGTTAATACTACTATATATAATTACAAATTAAGTTATCTAAGATCAATAAGTTATTTAGATAAACTTAACTATTATTTAAATAAATCAAATTTATTATATTTTCTAATTAGTTATTATACGATATTTTGTATTAAGCTGGATGTACTGAATTAGAACTTACATCATCAGCTGATATAGTATAGGTCGACCTCTTATGAGACCCATTGCTAGTTTTCTGCGACCTCTTGGCGACCTCTCATACGATTGGAATGGTCGACAATCTTGCAACCTGGCGTTGAACATATTTTCAGGTCGTCAAACTATATATGACTATGCGACCTGAATTTATCAGGTCGCTTTCTATTACAAAATACAACCTGCATACAAACCATTGTATTATATTTGCGTGCTTGCTATTAAATTAATATATTTAAAAATATGTGTATTAATAAGTTATTGATTGCGTTAAAAATTATATGTAGGCGAGAAACTTGTTTAGTTTCAGAATCCAGAAAGCAGTCGTTGATATTAGGAAAGATTTGACTTGATTCTTATCATTTATTTCATTTATCGTACATATTCCTTTTTCGTATTCTTGTATTTTGCTATTTATTTGTTGTAAATACTTTACGGGAAGTAAGGTGATTTGTATCTTTCCTTACATGGTATCACCCATCTCCTTCCAACCCTAGCCAATTTTTTTTTTCTGCCGCCCACCATCTCTTCAATGGCCTGTGATAATTCCTCACAGTCTGATTCTCTCCCCCTCTCCACTATGATACACATGATTACCATCAAATTATCATCCAACAACTATCTCCTTTGGATGACGCAAGTTACGTCGGTACTCTCATGTCAAGATCTGCTAGGGTACATAGATGGGACCTTGGTCGCTCCGGCACCCACCATCACCACTAATGGCGTTTCCGCTCCAAATTCGACATACGATAATTGGCGCAAAACCGACCAATGTCTTAGCAACTGTAAGACCCCATACTAATATAATAAGTTTATTAAGGTAAATTAGATTATAGTGTATAATGATTTTAATAATATATCTAATTGGCATATATGTAATTTATATTAATTTCAATATATCAATTAGGTGATAAATAATTCTTTGTGTTATATAGTATTTATGTGTTATTTGATACTTGGGCTTTTATTTTATTTTGTTCTTTCTCAATGCCAATTTAGCCATTCCTTTTTTTTAGACCCATTTGATTTAATTTTTTCAGCCCAGCATTTGATTTTGTTAAGCACAGCCCATTAATTTTGGTATAAAGGAAATTTTACTTCACAATTGTTGGCAACTAAAATCATTTGGTAGCCATCAGCTCCCTCTCTCTCTTCGAGAGTTATTTTTTTTCTCTCTTTTGCTGTCCCATCTCCGGCCGCCATTGGACCACCGGCCGCCGCCGTGTCGGTTGCCGGAAAATAATTTTTTTTTTTCCAGCAGAATCTGTGTGTTTTATTTTTTTCACTCTTTCTGCTCCCTCCATCGGGTTAGAACTAAAACAACAAAATGTTTCATTTGTTTTCCTTTCATTTTCGCACATTACCTCCTTGTAGGCGTTGGTTTTCTTTAGACTCGTGACGAAAATCCAATCGTCGGATTATAACCAAATTTATACCGTAGATAGCCAACTTCATAAGGTTTCCAACGCAACCTCCGGATCATCGATCGGAGCTCTGGATCAGTGGCAAAACGCCAGCGAACTTTCTGTGCGCTGTTACGATTCGGCCGCCGCCGTCGAACTTTGGCGGTCGATTTCCGGCGAACGGCAGGTCCAAATTTAACGAATTATATATCAATTTGTTCGTCTTTACTTCAGTTTCGAAAGCCCTTAATTAATTTCATAATTCGGGTCCTATTCAGTCAGGATATTTAAGCTTGAATGATTGTGCGTATATGTGTTTGTGTGTGTTTGGGATGGTGGTTGATGTCGCGGTGGTTGCCGGAGAGTGTCTGAGCCGACGAAGGGAAAAAAATGAGCTGGCAGGAGGTTTTTAAAAAAATTTGGGGCTGAATTGAAATGGGTCAAAATTAAAGGGGTGGTTTTTTGAGAATTAGATATAGTTTTGGACCCAATTGAAGATTTCTAAAACTTCAATTTGAACCCTCTAATTTTTAATTAATTCCCCTGAAATCAGATTTTAATTTATTACGAATTGACCCCAAACCAGGTTCTTTAAAACTGCAGATTGACCCCACAAACTTTTAAAAGTTCTTAGAATTATATTTTGACCCCAATTACGTTATTAATTTTTCAAAACCGTACAACTTTCTTGTTTTTGAGCCGAAATGGGTCAAACGACTTCCAAATGATTTGAAATTTGAACCATAAGTTCGTTATAACATCCTACTATACAAGACGTATCTAAAATTACAGATTTATCCTTTAAACTTTAGATTTCTAGAATCGAGGTCGAACGTCTTTATTAGACTATTACGCGATCAAGCCGATTAGTTTCACTTCCAAGTGACTTAGGATCTTAGATATTACTTTATTATATGTTATATTTATAATTTTTATAAATATATTATGTTTTAGGACTCAACATGAGCTTTTATTTGGAAGTGACGAGGCATTTCATATACTAGATCAAGAACCTCGTAAAGCCGTCGTATCTTTGTGCTTGATTTTGGAAACAACCTCAGAGAAGGTGAGTAAAACTTTCTAAAATGGGGAGTTTGAAAATTTTCTCAAATTATAATACGTGGTTTGTATTTATCTGCGAGTAAATTATTTTTAACTGAAAAGTTTGAGATCTTACAAATCATAATGCACTTGTTGCTTAAACATGTTTTTCTGCTTGTATAAGCTTTTAAAAATATATATATATTTTGAAGGAAAATATGCAAGTGTGCATTGCCTTGTGCTTGTGTTTAATTATAAGTTCAATTATATGATTTTATATCAAAGGTA
>BMAC01001135.1:48934-61434 GCA_014905375.1 Phtheirospermum japonicum
CAGTTTATTTTTAAGTAAAAGTTAAGTATTCTATGTCATTAAGTTTCACTGCATATCTATCTATCTATCTAAATCTATATATATATATATATATATATATATATATATATATATATATATATATATATATATATATATATATATATATATATATATATATTAAAAGAGAGGTCTGGAACTGTGTAAAAAGCACAATGAACCTGGACATATAATTGCACTGTGCAATATTAGATTTAAGGCCAGGATTAGTCCCTAGGTTCACATATAATGACGGGGTTCTCATTTGAACCCAATCCTATATATATATATATATATATATATATATATATAGGGTTGGGTTTCAAATGAGAACCCGTCATTATATGTGAACCTAGGGACTCATCTTTGACCATTAGATTGGATAATCTTGATGGTTGAGATCATGACATGTCAGCATGGTAATAATGTAAAAAAATGCATTAATTAATTAAAAATGGTATTTTGGACATATATCAACGTTTTACAAAGAGCACTGCATTGTTCTTTGGAAAGCACAATAGATTAAGAAGAAAAACACAACAATTGTATACAAAAAGCATCGCAAATTTTTGTCTATAAACTGCAAATTCAAAAATTTGAAATGAAACTCAAATTTTCAACAAACCATAACTTTTTCAAATTTTATTCGTTTTGAATGAAATATATATCAAATTAATCACATTCTCAAGATCTTCAATTTAAGATACATATTGCATGTTTTAAAACCTAAAAAAATATATATATATAATTAAATTAAAAAAACTGGACTGATTTTAGCACTATAGTACTGTGTAAAAAGCACAATGAACCTGGACATATAATTGCACTGTGCAATATTAGATTTAAGGCCAGGATTAGTCCCTAGGTTCACATATAATGACAGGGTTCTCATTTGAACTCAATCCTATATATATATATATATATATATATATATATAATGACATGATAATTTCTTCATATTTATAATGATCGGTTTGTTTCAGAGTGCGTATACCAGATATTTATTTGGCGGGTTTGATCACTAATTTGGCAGATAATAAGCTTGAAGATGCTATACCGGTTACGCTTAGGAAACAAAATGCAAGCTCATTTTCGGGTAAGTTTTGTAATGCAGTTTTAAGTTTGGCTTACAAGAACTACATTAAGGTTTGTTTTAATTAAAACAAACCAATTATCTTTTAAATTCAGGTTAGTATTTTTCTTTTAATAAAGATCCCCAACTGATGGTGCAATTTGTAAACCAGAAACCAATACCAAGTAAGCATCACTAATCTTAGCCCTATATGATGAGACTTCCAACATTTTTTTTAAGTTATTTTTCAAGATTAAACAGGTTCCATGGTAATGGAATCATGTATTTATTTTTTTTATTTTGTTTTATATTATGTTATTGCGATATGATTTTTTTTAATGAATTTTGTATATATTTGTTTGTAATTGCAAACATATATACGCGACGGAGGTGGTGGTTTTGGCCGGCGTTGATTCCCGGTGTCATTTATTTTGGGATGGCGACTGTTGTGGGGCTGTGGTGGTGTTTCGGCTGAGATGCGAGCTGAAGTTGCGGTGGTGGCGAAGAAGGCGACAGGTGGGTGGCGTTTCTTGGATTAGTTTATTTATTTTTTTTGATTAATTTGTGTTTTCTTGGATTATTTTCGGGATTTTATGATTTTTATTGGAGTTTTCTTGGATTATCTTCATATGATTTTTAGCCATACAAGTCCTTATCTAAGTGTAAATTATAAAAGAGTATACTGGTGTTTTACATGTTAACAGCAATATAAATCTCTTAAGAATGAGCTTGTCTGATACTATAAGTGTGAAAATCAATTTTATTTATTATAGGATTGATGTGGTTTATTCTTACTCTGAAGAAGAATATGTACAAGTATCAATTTGGTCAGTATGTGTGGACATACATGATTCTTATAGTGGTGTTCATGCAGTCTTCGTTCACTGTCCCTAATATATTCGAAGGAAGATGCTGAAGTTTTTTGTTTTTTTTATTTCAATTTATTTCTTTAGCTTTTATTTAAACTTCAAACATGTCCCTCTTGGATTTCACTTGACGAGCTCATTCAGTGTATTCGCGTTGTTTATATTTTAAAAGAAAAAAATCGCCCCAAATTATTTTACAAATGATCTTAATGCACCTATAATTGCATGCATCTCCACTAATATTTTACATGCTTTTACTTAATTAATCAAGCAGGTTTGTTCTTCCGGCGTCTCTTATAGCAATCAATAACGTGGCTGCATATCTTTTCGGCTTCTTCTTTGGGAAAACACCTCTAATCAAGCTATCCCCTAAAAAGACATGGGAGGGTTTTATTGAAGGATCTGTTGCCACTGTGGTGTCCGCATTTCTGGTGAACATCGCAAAATAAAAATATGTATTAAATACCCATGAAAGCATATGCCATCATTTACCAAATTTATTCATTTTTTTCCTGGAATGTATCGAGTCACATAATTGTCTGGGGTAAAATTTGATCGTTTGTTTCATGGTATATATTAACCAATAAATTTACCGGCAAAGTTCTCCAATACATATTAATTCTTTTATATTTATCCTTATTTGTTGGTCCAAATATTTAGAATGAAAAGATGTTATTGTTTCTTGCATTTGTATGAGTTTTTTTTTTTAACGATGTGGTTGATCGTGTTTTAGACCTATRATTTATGAAAAGATGTTGGATTAATACAAGTTTTTTCCTATTTATATTATTATTCAGTTTGGTTTTTTTATTTGTGATTTTGTGTTATATTGAGACATAGTTTTTTTTTCATTATACCCACTTTAAAGTGCTTAGTTGGTTTCATTTGGAGTCTGCAGAGCAATTTGAAGACAAATTGGGGTGCATTTTGGGTTGTTGTTGGGTTGTATGTGATTACTGGGCTTTTTGGAATCACACTTTCTTTCCATAGAAATTTATCTCACAGGAGCTTCAAGCTTCCCAAATGGCTCGAGTACTTTTTTGCCTATTGTGGAGTTCAAGCCCTTCAGGTTGGTTTGGTGCGCGTCCATTGTGTTTTGTAATATTTTTGATGATTTTTAGTATAAAATATTGTTTGGTTTATATTTCTAATTCTGATTTTGATTTGATCTGTATACTTAAGAAAGTAGTTGTAGTTATTTTAGTATCAACTTTTTTTAGATTTTTTTTAGTTACGATTTGTACGCACAAATAAATCATTTTTATAATTTATTCACCATAATACTCATTTGAAACTTATTCAATTTCTAGATTATGATTCTTAATTTATTTTTATTTCATAAATCACTCCGTCTATCTAAACGCATGCAATTTTTTTTTTGTGTGTAGAAACAATATTATTAACTTTTTTAGCTTCTAAACTTTAAAAAAAGTGATTCTAAACTCTTTTAGATTATTTTATTGGAATAATAAAACTTTTTTATCCTGCTTATGCGGCTACTTATGCTAAGTTTTCTTTTAGCTTATTAATTTTTAAGAAATAATATATTTTTTAGCTTCTAAACTTAAAAAAAAGTGATTCTAAACTCTTTTAGCTTATGAAAATAGTTTAGAAGATGGCGAAGGTTGATGAAGCCAGCTCTTCTATGAGTTCGGAAGAGCTTTCCGTTAAGTTTAAGATTATATATTAATAAGAGTATAATTATACTTTTAAATTATTAATTTTGTTGAAATAATATTATTAATTTTTTTAGCTTCTAAACTAAAAAAAAAGTGATTCTAAGTGCCGGTTTGTTCATGTCAGAAATTGTCTGCATTAAATCTTTCAAAAAGCTCAACGAGTCAAGATTGTGAAATTGGTGTTAAGTTCGATTTAACATTATTTGCGATAATTACATGGAGCAACTTACTAAAATTTATAATTCGTCGAAACATTATTCACTTATTGTTATTCAACCATATATATTAGTTGTCTCGATATTGGCCCAGCCCAGTGAACTTGACACATGTTTATACCATTTCTGTATCAAAAAAGTTTTAGCCCAACATGAGTTTGTTACATGATTATGAAAAATAAAATGTCCAAGTAATTAATATCATTGAAAACCAAAAATAAAATACTATATGAGAAATGTAGTTCGATGATAGTTAAACTAATATTATAGACATGTTGGGGGATTTCACTGTCCACATTTTAATAAAACAATGTTTTCGTTAAGTTTAAGATAATATATTAATAAGAGTGTCATTTAACTTTTAAATTATTAGTTTTGTTGGAATAATATTATTAATCTTTTTAACTTCTAAACTTAAAAAAATGTGATTCTAAACTCTTTTAAATTATTTTATTGGAATAATGAAACCTTTTTATCCTGCTTATACGGCTGCTTAAGCTAAGTTCTCTTTTAGCTTATTAATTTAAAAGAAACAATATTATTAACTTTTTTACCTTTTAAACTTAAAAAAAAAGTGATTCTAAACTCTTTTAGCTTATTTTGTTAGAATAATGAAACTTTTTAATCCTGCTTATGCGGCTGCTTAAGCTAAGTTCTCTTTTAGCTTATTAATTTTGTAGAAACAATATTATTAACTTTTTAAACTTCTAAACTTAAAAGAAAAAAGTGATTCTAAACTCTTTTAGCTTATTTTGTTGGAATAATGAAGCTTTTTTATCCTACTTATGCGACTGCTTAAGGTAAGTTCCATTTTAGTTTATTAATTTTGTAAAAACAATATTATTAACTTTTTTAGTTTCTAAATTAAAAAAAAAAAATGATTCTAAACTCTTTCATCATATCTCCACCCCTGACCTCATAAATAACTTTTTTGTTTATACTTTAAAGTTAATTTATGATAACTGTACTTAATTATTTGATTTTTTATATAAAATATTGAAATTCACTTGCAATTTTTTTAAATAGCTTAGATTTTGATTGTCTACCATCACTCCATAAAAACGACACTAAGCAAATCACAGATTAATAATATTTTTTACTAACATCGGCGAGATTTGCGTTATAGTGATGACAATACATAATATACATTTTTAAAAGCGTCTGATTATTAGATTATTCTTTTCAAATATTTCTCATTTTGGTATTACTTAATTTATAAAATTAATGAATTTTTTTGATAAACTCTTACACTTTTATATTTTTCTTATATTCATGTAATTATAAATCGATTCAACCTTTTATTTTAATTTTGTTTATCTTTAATTATTTGAATTATTCCATATTACTTTTACGATATATACACCATGAAATTTTGTTGTGTGTTTTTCCCTTCTTTTTTTCTTTGTGTGTGTGCCCTCATGCTTGACCGCGATCCACAAACTGACGCATGGGACTCACCCCTTACTTGGGAATAGAGAGGGGAAACATAGCATGTCACAAGAGCGAGGCGAGGTTTGGAACCCTTTCAAAATTTGAGATTATATTTGTCTAATATAATTGATTTTTTATATAAAAAAGGAGATTGCATAGAGCAGCACAATAAAAGTCATGGCTGGCGCAATGTTCATTTTGAGTGCAAACGCGAGAAGGCCTATTATTTGGTTATGATTTCTAATTATTATTTTTCTTAGTTGACTGTATAATTACTGATTTTGTTTAGTTGTTTATTATGTCGTCTATAACTTAAAGGGATCTATGTACCTTAAAGGGACCTATGAACTTGAGTCACGTTGTTACTTATTATTATTATTATTATTATTTGTATAATTATAAAATTTGTACTTGAGAATTGTCATAATTACAAAAAGAAAGAAATACATATTACATTTTCTCCATTTTTATCGATACATTATATGCCCATATCGTATCTATACCTGCCATTATAGCACCCGAAAATTCTAGAAGCCAACCTTATATTTAATTACATGTCATGCAACCCGACCCGTAGACCAAACTCAACACCCTTACGATTGCTAATATGTATATTTTTTGGGTAATTGATATTTATAATACACATTATGAATTTCTATTATTTTCGATAAATTTTACATATTTTTGCATTTCTTATATTTGCCCGTGAAATCGCGGGTTTTCACACTAAGTATATATATATATATATATATATTATATATATATATTTTATAATTTATTATATATATATGTTGTGTGTGTGTGTGTGTGTGTGTGTGTGTGTGTGTGTGTGTATAAGTATATATATAATATTAATTCTTATTATTTTAATATTAATTAGAGTATCTATTCTAATTATGTTAAGAAGATTCCTACATAATTAAAAGAGTAAACTAATCCAAGGTGACTTTTAATTTAAAAAAGAAACCAAATCATAATAATATTAAATAAGGTATCTATCATAATTATGTTAATAAAATCCCTACATAACTAAAAAAAGAAAATAATTCTACGTGGCATTTACGTGGCATTCCATGTATATAAGTATATATATATAATATTAATTCTTATTATTTTAATATTAATTAGAGTATCTATTCTAATTATGTTAAGAAGATTCCTACATAATTAAAACAGGAAACTAATTCAAGGTGGCTTTTTAATTAAAAAAGAAACCAAATCATAATAATATTAAATAAGGTATCTATCATAATTATGTTAATAAAATTCCTACATAATTAAAAAAAAATCTTACGTGGCATTCCACTCATATTTTTTTCTCTCTCCAGACCTCTACTTTAATATATATATATATAGATAACTCATTTCTCATTCAGAAATGGGACACAGTGGACATTATGGCAAAGGGTCGTCGTGATCAAGGCTTATATATGTTGGAGAAGAGCAAATCAGATTTTCTTTATGCTTTTTATTCTAGAAAACTTAAAGGATCCTTTTCGTTATGGCATTCACGTATGGGACATGTTTCGTTTGACACTATTAAGTTATTGAATTCTTTGGGTCATTTGTCTGTCACATCTTTATTACCTAGTCCTTGTGTTTGTTCTTCATGCCAACTCGCCAAAAGTAAGCAACTCCCATTTGATGATAATATTAAACGTGCCACTCATGTTCTTGATTTAGTGCACTGTGATCCATGTGGACCTGCGCCAATACAATCTACCATGGGGTACATGTATTATGTATTATTTGTTGATGATTATTCATGCTTTACTTAGATGTTTTCGTTACGTACAAAATCCGAATTTGTGGATATTTTTATACAGTTTCAAACCTTTGTGGAAAATCAGTTCAATTGCAAACTTAAAAAATTTCAAAGTGATGGAGGAGGCGAATTTACTAATAAAAGGATACAACAACACTTCCGTAAATGTGGTATTCATCATTCTATGTCTTGTCCGTACACTTCAGCCCACAATGGACGCGCGGAACGCAAACATAGGCACATAAGAGAAACAGGTCTTGCGATGCTCTTTCATGCTAATGCTTCTTCTATTTATTGGTTTGACTCTTTTAGTGCGGCTATTTATACCATTAACAGGCTTCCCACACGCACTCTGGATAACAAGTCACCGTATGAAATATTGTTTGGTCATGTGTCGAATTACGTGAATTTTCACCCTTTTGGTTGTCGGGTATTTCCGTATCTTAGGGACTATGCGGCAAATAAGTTATCTCCTCGAAGTCATCCTTGCATATTCCTTGGCTACATCAGGTTTCAGATTCCTTGATGCGGCTTCGTCAAAAATTTATGTCACTCGTCATGCTCAATTCAATGAGGATGAATTTACCTTTTCATCCTCAACCAGTTCAGTCTCTTCCGCAGACTTGTATTTTTCGGCATTTTTAGACTCTGCTCCACCTTTCTACATTGCAGGCCCGGATTCGGTTAGTGGGCTGAAGCATCCATTGGCCCAATCGCCCTCACCCACTGGCTCTTGCTCACTGTGCTCAGAAGATCCCAAAGCCAACTACTCAAGTGCTTGAGCCCAATCATATGCGTGCTGATTCTTCCGGGTCTTCGTCCCAACAGTCCACTGTACCTTTACGTCCAGAAATGGACACCCCTCCACAAGAGCAGACCGCCATTCATCCAGTCCCAATGGACCCAATCACACATCCGATGATTACTCGTGCTAAAGCCGGCATCTTCAAGCCAAAACATGTCGCGAACTTGTCCTTTGTTGCTTCGTCTAAATTACTCTCGGCCGTGTTTGTGTCTAAGGAACCTAAAGGGTTCAAATCAGCGGCTAAAAGCCCAGAATGGCTTGCGGCTATGAATGATGAAATTGCGGTACTTCATGAGAATATCACTTGGGAACTCGTCCCGCGTCCAACCAACACTAATATTGTGGGCTCCAAATGGATATTTCGAACCAGATTTCTCGCTGATGGCACTATTGGACGTCTTAAAGCCCGTTTGGTGGCTCAAGGATTCACGCAACTCCCTGGACTCGACTATAATCTCACTTTCAATCCTGTTGTCAAAGCTACCATAGTTCGGATTGTCTTAACTTTAGCCGTCATGCAAATATGGCCACTTCACCAATGTCAGAAATGCCTTCTTGAATGGTCACCTAGTTGAAACCGTCTATATGGAACAACCACCGGGCTACATTGATCCTCGCTTTCCGACTCACGTTTGTCGGCTCAATAAAGCATTGTATGGATTAAAACAATCCCCTCGTGCTTGGTTTCATCATTTCAGCACATTCTTAACTCGCCTTGCTTCTCCTATAGTCGAGCAGATCCATCTCTATTTATCTATATATCATCGTGGCATGTAGATTCTCTACCTGTTAGTATATGTTGATGACATAATTCTCACAGGCAATCAGTCCAAGTTGATCCAACGCCTTATTTCTCGCATCAACGATGAATTTGCAACCAAAGACTTAGGAAGATTGAATTATTTTCTCGGTTTAGAAGTCACCTATTCAGATGATGGGCTCTTTCTTAGCCAATCCAAATATGCGCATGAAATCCTTACTCGGATTGAGCTTATAGATTCTAAACTGGTCTCCACACCCTTGGCAGCTGATGTTCAACTTCTCAGTGATGGTGACCCTTTTACCGACCCAACTCTTTATCGATCTCTGGTCGGCACTCTCCAGTATTTAACAATCACTCGTCCAGATCTTGCTTAAGCAGTCAACTCGGTTAGTCAATTCTTGCAAGCTCCCACTGTTGATCATTTTCATGCCGTCAAACGCATTCTTCGATATGTTAAGGGCACGTTATCTTATGGACTTTCAATTACTCGAGGTTCTTCTCTTCATTTATTGGGCTATTCTGATGCTGATTGGGCACGTTGCGTGGAGACGCGTCGCTCAACATATGGCTACTCTATCTTCTTGGGCAATAACCTTATCTCTTGGAGTGCCAAAAAGCAGCCCACCGTTGCTCGATCTAGTTGTGAGTCGGAGTATCGTGCCTTAGCCAATGCTGCTGCGGAAACCATTTGGGTCTCTTACTTGCTTCATGATCTCCGTGCGTTTTCACCTGATCGGCCTACTCTTCTCTGTGACAACAAAAGCGCGATTTTCTTAAGTCAAAACCCGGTCGCGCACAAAAGAGCCAAACATATTGATATTGATTATCACTTTGTGCGCGAACTCGTGTCTTCTGCTCGATTGTTCACAAAATTTGTACCATCACACCTTCAGCTTGCGGACATCTTTACGAAGAGTCTTCCTCATCCGTTGTTTGAATTTTTTCGTTCCAAGCTTTGCGTAGATCCAAACCCCACACTTTGCTTGAAGGGGGTATTAAGAAAGATTTGACTTGATTCTTATCATTTATTTAGTTCCTCATTTATTGTACATATTTCTTTTTGGTATTCTTGTATTTTGCTATTTATTTATTGTAAATATTTTACTGAAAGTAACGTGATTTGTATTCTTCCTTACAGTTGGAACCCTTGTACACACCCAACCTTAATTATATAGATGTTCTCGATTGGTGCCAAATGAATCAAAATTGGTAAATTTACTATATTGCGATGATCTAAAAAAAACGTGGATCTAATTATTATGAAAAGTAAAATCAATGAATGAGTTCAAAAAATTTCACATCAATGTAATTAGACTCCCACAAAGGGTTATTTGTAGGAGGCTAAAATCATATCCCAGCAATCCCACAGCTTGTCTTTCTATAAATAGGAACACATAACATGTAGATTTTAACAACCACCAAAAAAATAAATAACTTATAACTTGTGATTAACAAAATAGAAGGTTCATATAGTTCACTTCTCATGCATGAAAATAACTGGTGAAAAATAATATACAAAAAGGGTCCAATCCTAATCCTCATTATATACCTTTTTTTTTTTTAATTATAATCATTATTTCCGCATGTACGGTGTCATTGTAGTCAAGAAATTAATGCAAACAAGTCTTGTTCAGTCAAACCAAAATGTCCCCGATTTTTCTTCCTTACCCTCAAATCGTCCCAATTCCTTTCTCTCTCCTTTCTCTTAATACCATCAAATCCCTCTCATAGTTTCCAATTTTTCCAGCCTCTAATGGTTCAATAATATTTTTTTTCCTTTCCTTTTTTCCTTCCCAAATAAAGCCCCTTCTATGTACATCATAAAAACAACAACAACTAAAATCTTGTAAGAAATAAAAAATAAAAAAATACCGACAGGATGGCCTTTTCTTCTCTCCTCCCCTTTCTCGGCCTCCTGTCTCTCCTCCTGCTCCACCCCGCCGCCTCCATCCGCCTCCACATCGCCCAAACCCCGACGCCCTCCACCACCCCTTCTTTCCGCGAGGCCCCCGCCTTCCGCAACGGCAACACGTGCACATCTTCATCATCATCATCCTCTTCCAACAACAACGAACACGATGACACAATCCACGTCGTCATGCCCCTCGACGAGAACTACATCCGCGGCACTATGGCCGCCGTCCTCTCGATCCTCCAACACTCGACCTGCCCGGAGAACGTCTCGTTCCATTTCCTCACCGTCCACCTCGACCCTGAGACCCTCTCCCTCATAAAATCCACCTTCCCTTACCTCAACTTCAAGATGTACCAATTCGACCCCGACCGGGTCCTTGGCAAGATATCCAAATCCATCCGGCAAGCCCTCGACCAACCCCTAAACTACGCGCGAATCTACATGTCCGATATCCTCCCGGCCAACGTCAAGCGCGTTATATACCTAGATTCGGACATTATTGTGGTCGACGACATTGCCAAGCTTTGGATGGTGGATTTGGGAAACAAAGTCCTCGCCGCGCCCGAATATTGCCACGCGAATTTCACAAACTATTACACGGAGGCTTTCTGGTCGGACACGGACCTGGCGCGGACGTTCGATGGTCGGCACCCGTGTTACTTCAACACGGGCGTGATGGTGGTCGACATCGACGCGTGGAGGAAAGGAGGGTTTACGCAGAGGGTTGAGGAGTGGATGGCGGTTCAGAAGAACAAGAGGATTTATAACTTGGGTTCGTTGCCACCTGTTCTGCTTGTTTTTGCAGGGGATATTAAGGCGGTGGATCATAGGTGGAACCAGCATGGTCTGGGTGGGGACAACTTGGAAGGAAGGTGTAGGGGGCTCCACCCCGGCCCGATTAGCCTCTTGCATTGGAGTGGGAAGGGCAAGCCGTGGTTGAGATTGGATTCGAGGAGGCCATGCACGGTCGACTACCTGTGGGCCCCGTATGATCTCTACCGCTCGTCTCGGGTCGCATTGGAGGAGTGAATATCCGTAAGCTTGCGATGGCTGCCCCATTTTCTTTTCTTCTGATTTTCGTGTTGCGCCTGTTTGGTTTTTTTTTCTTTTTTTTCATATCACGCACGCACGTATGCATTCGTAGGTTGTATGTACATGATTAATGTCCTGCATGCATTTGTGCGCGCGTGTATGGTCGTATGTAGTACAAGATGAAACACTGAATTAGAGAAATGGGGTCGAGAGAGGTTGCAAGATATGTAAAGTGCATGGATTTATCGAACTCTGAGACGGCGCGCACCAAAGAATCGTGTTTGTTGTTTTTTTCATGAGATCTCGTGTCGTGTTTCGTGCAGGAGTTTTTTCTCTCTCTCTTTAGTTTGTGTGTTGTTGTATGGATATAGATTTGGGTGATAGGAAGTGTTAAGAGGGTTCGTCGGATTGCAAAGATTGAAGGGTTCTTGCAATTGTGATGGGATTATCTAAAAAAATGGAAGAAAGATATTTTGGCCATCGCCTATGCACACAACATTGGTTAGTTTTTCTTTATGTTGTTTCATCTTTATAATTTTATTTGGGATTTTTTTTTTTTTTCTCTTTTCAATTTCTTGCCTTTCTCCTCCTCGAATGTTTACTCTGGTTGTTTGAAATTGTACAGTTTGTGAAACATAAGCAACCTACTTTTGTTGCGTGTATAAAACTCTTTGACAAAACTTCTGGATTTTATAATATACTGTATATTTTTCAGAACACTATTTATTCAATTCTACGAATTAAGCATCTTTAATTATGTAACCACTTAACTTCACAATAATGGTATCCTTCTGTGAATTATGCGTCTGGAATGATTCCAATAAATCAGTTGAATGGAATAATTTGGATTTAGGGAGAGAATTTGCGAAGAAGATATGAAAGGACTCGAGAGAATAATAACTTACAACAATTTATGAAAATGTTGAAACAACGCGACAT
>BMAC01001135.1:66434-111461 GCA_014905375.1 Phtheirospermum japonicum
GGTTAGTTAATCACTAATACAGCAACAGGAAAACACTAAATTAGCATCACCGTAAAACTACTAAAGCTCAACAAATTTCTACCAACAGTATCGAGGTAAATAAAGCATGATTGGTCGAGAGTTCAGATTTATATTATTGTGAACAAGATGTGGAAATTAAGCTAGGGAAACAAAATTTTGTTAAAAAAAAAAAAAAGAACCTTTTTTTGCGTTCGACGAAAGCGGCGGCCAATTCAGAATCATAAGGCACCAAATGATACTTTAAATTACTGTCACTTTCCTTCTCACAAGCCACGCGCCACCGTCTCTCCACCACCGGAAACTTCCTGATAATTTTATTAAAAAAGAAAATCGCATTAATCCATCGATCTGACGCCAAGAAGAAGAGGAAAAAGAAAATCACAAGGAAATCGAAAACTAACCTGGAGAAAACAACAGTGTCTTGATTGTTGAGAATCCAAAGACCTCTGATGTAGCAACCACTCGGCATTTTCACTTTTTTCTTCTCTCTTGAGAGAGGAGAGCTGAATTGAGTCCCAAGTAAATTGTTCCGGAGTAAATAAGAACGACGAAACTAGTAAATTCACGTTTGCCCTTTTATTTTTCAATTTTTCAATTGTATTATAAAAACGGGTCGGAATAAGTTGTTGGTATATGATTGGAATTATATTATTTTAACCCCTCTAACTTGTTACAAACTCATTTTAAGTTCACTTTCTATTTCTTTCAAGTTTATTTACCCTACAAAAGTGCTCCAGTATTATTATGTTGCTATTAAAAATATTTAATGGGAAGCAACAACATTATTATTACTATAGTTTTTTGAAGTGTGAAAACCTTTTGAGGAGAGATGAGCACTAATTTACGGAAACAACGTACACTGTACGATGCTTATGTTTATTTATAAGTATGCTTAGTATCACATAAAATAATATATTTTTTTGTAGAGAATTATTTTCAATGCAATTAAAAGTAAAAAAGGGTAATGTAAGGCGGCATGAAAGAAAATAGACAATGTCTACTTCTGGTGTATTTTGAAACTCGATGAGATCAAATTCATTTATAATTAAAAATTATGGTTTTAGACTTCGTTTTTCAATTTTGCATTGGAGTAGTCTTAGACCGGAGGTCCTCAACGGTCTGCGCAAACCATCAAAATTGTCGGTTCGAACCGAAATCGCCAATAAAACAGTCAGGTACCCGTTTAAACTATTCTCAAATCATGAATCGGCGGTTAAACCGTCGATTTGATAAATTTAAAAAAATACTGTTGATCGAACCGGCGATTCGAACTGCCAGTTTAACCGTGAATATACTAGCCGTTGGGGGGCTGTTTAAAACCAGTGGTCAAGATCAATTGACCGTTGTCTCAACTGTTAGTTTGAACTGAAACCGGCCGGATTGGCCTTTTTTCTTTTTTAGTTTTCCACTTCTATTTATAAATAAACCTCTTTCACAACTCATTTCTCTCACACCGAACTCTCATATCTTGTATAATCTCTATTCTATACTACTCTTTACAAGTTTAGTGATTTACTAAATTTCAATTATCAATCAAGCCTTCATCAACTTTAAGAAGTTTAGTGTTTTTATTTCAAGACATATTTCTTACTTTCTACCTAATTTAAACTTCTAAATCTTAGTTTAGCCTATTAATCTACTACTATTTCTTTTATTTTTTATTTTAATTTATATAAAAAAATGGCAAGTCGCGGTCCATCCGGTTCTTCTCGCTCTCGTCAAGTCGATAAGGAGAAGAGCATAGCACTCAACGACGTTGTCAATGTCAATCCCTTTTCAGTTTCTCAAGGCAATATCATTCGGTTGGTGAGTACAATCTCAATCTCGACATTGACGAAGATTGAAGTAATACCGGCATTGATCAAACTTCTCGAGCACCGGTGGAGAAATGGCTGATCAAGAGATGGGGCATGATAATATGCCTCCTCTAAGCACTCGTACTCGAGCACCGGTGGAGTTCAAATCCGACATTTTCAAAAAGTTGAGATCCAACTACCCGCAAACGAGCAACCTCATGAAGATGGCAAAAGAAATTGAGAGAGATACCGTGTCAATTGCAACTATTGCAACTTATCAATTCCTAAAAGAAGAATGATAGAATATGCGCAACAATCTCAACAACAAGCATTCCGGCAAAGCCGTTATCAATAAAACTCAAACACAACTCCACGGAGGACAAGTAAGTACGAACTCTTCTTCTGTATTTACATATTTCGATTCCCCTCATAGTAAAGAATTAGCTAAATTTATTTTATCTAGGTCTCTTCCTTTTAACTTTGTCAATAATGATTTATATGAAAAATTCACCCAATTCTCTTTTAATCCATCGAGTACAAGAGTCTCACGCTCTACAGTTACTCGTTATATTAAAATAGTTGTTTGTGAATATAAGTTAAACTTATCTAATGAAGTTGTTATTTTACCAACAAAGTTCCGATTTCTTCGGATGTTTGGAGTGATCATTCCAAACGAAACTCTTACATGGGTGTTACAAGTCATTGAGTTGATAAGTCGTGGACTTTAGAAAAATATTTACTTGCATTTAGAGATTTTAAACACCCTCATAATGCATATAATATTTGTCAATTAATTCATTCGGTTTGTCAAGAACCATCAAAATATATTCAATTTCATTCGATAATGCTACTCCTAATGTGGCGAGTATTTATGAGCTTATTAGTATTTGTCAATCATCTATTGGTGGTTAGTTCTTCATATTCGATGCATATATCATATTTTAAATTTGTGTGCTCAATATGGTTTGAATTCTTTGAAAAACGAGTTTAATCCTATTAAAATGGCAGTCACTTATAGCCATAGAAAATAAATATTTTCAACAAAAAATGGGTGAAGTTTTGTGAGGAAAATGGGTTTCATGGAAAAAAAAATTCTACCAATAGTTATACCGTTGGAACTCTACATATAAATTATTGAAAGATACATATTCGTATAGAGAGTTATTGTGTTCGTTTTTACCCAACAACAAATTGGAATTATATTATATACGAACCAATGGGCTACATGTAAGTATTTGAAAAAACTTTTAAAGGTGTTTGACGATTCTTCTAATTTATTTTCTAATGTTTATTATCCTACTTCTCACCTTGATATTGAGCATTGTGTTCAAATTGCATTCATTTTTAGGAAATGATAATATCCAACAAAAAAATTATAAAAAAAAAACATATTTGTAATATTCGAAATATTTGGAAATTAAAAAAAGTGTTTTGGAAAACACATCCATACATCAGCTATACTTTGCTAAGCCTTTTCATTCAATTATATTTCCAATCTACAGCTGTTTATACCCTCCGTAAAACTAACTACGTTGTCTACTGCCAACGCTTTTTAGAAAACTGTCTTATATCTACGGCACTAACCATTGCACAATTTTACATCAAACACGTTGAATATATAATATAGAAAATAACAAATAGTAGATACCCTTCTTGTTCATTGTGATTATCATATTATAGATCTTATGATAACTGATCATATCATAAACCCTAAAAAGGTTCAACTGTTCAAGAAACCTCAGTTTCTTAAGGGCGAAACTAGAAAACTCATACATATATGGTTAGTCGGATAAGTAAATAAAATTACAATCACCATCATACAACACGGTTGAATACTTTTATTGACAGTCAAAAGAAACTAAGCATAGAAGAAAAATACATACACAAGTCAGACACTTTATTTCGAACATAATATACAGCTACAGTACTCGCCACGGTTGAATCATCTTTTCTCCTACGTCTGGCTTCTTGAACATTAAATTAGACGACTCAAAGGTCGATGCAGAGGTAGTTGATAATGGACCCGGCTCGTCTTTTGGTCCTAGCACTTACCTTCCACTTCTCAACTAATATCTGCTTCATCCGGGTACAAGTTGTAACCATGGTCGCAACTCCAGATTCCGTGATGCCCGGGCAATACACCATGTGGCACGATTCGAGTAACGTGCATTTCATCGCGAGATGGCCAAGGCCCACGTCTGTTATCCGGCGACAATGTGATATCACCGCGTCCTTCAGTAATGGACAACCTTGACCTAACTCCATCATCGCATCGTCTCCCAAGCTCTGTGGCACAGGAAATTAAGTATATAAAATGTCATGCTTTTAGATGTAAGGTATATTTAGCCTAACGTTAGACAGGTTCTAAAACTAGAATTTAAAATATTTAAAAAAATACCAAATAAATATAAAACCCTGAAAAAACTAAACCAAAAAAAAAAGGCAAAAATCCTAAAAACTATAATTAAAAAAAGGAAAATCCAAAGAAAAACTAAAATAAATAAATAAATAATTGGGCCCGTGAAGTACTCCGGTATACAGGTGTACGCAAGTTTTGATGTGTATATGGGAGACAGAGTTGAATGACAGACCTGAAGAACACTAACATCCAAGTAACTGAGTTGAGGGCATCCTCTCGCAATAGCTATTATTCCAGCATCCCCAATTTGGTGGCAGCCACTTACGTTTAGATGTAGTAAGGAGCATCCTCGGCCTATTGAAATCAGCGCTTCATCCCCTATTCTGGTGATCATACAGAAAAATTATCAGATCTAAGATAGCTAAAACATAAAGCTATTAACATCTAAAACATAATCATTGACTCCATCAGATATTGTAGTCTTTCCGAACATAGCAAAACAAAATTGAATTCTGTAGGACTTTCATGTTCTGAAAGTAACGTTGACAATAGCAAAACACCAAAACTTCATCCCACATGAACATGATCAAACAAATATAAGTCTTGTGAAACCTAAATTATTCGAATTCAGGAACACAAATTAACGCTGAAGATAAGACACTAAATCTCGACATTTCAACAGATTATGCGGAGCAACTAATTTGGCATCTAAGTAAGCTGATTACTGGTGTAAATGATTTGACAGAGGGAAAAGAGGGAGGATTGCAAACCTGTCACAGAATCGTAGACTGAGGTCTGTGAGAAATTTACAATTTCGACCAACAGCAATTATCCCTTTATTCCCCACCTACAAATCATGGAAATGGATACAATAATTAGAGACAAAGATAATACAAAGCAAGGATTAAACCGTCAGAATAACATACAGGAGAATGATTTAACTACATATCCGCAGCTTTCTAACAAATATCCAGCTATTTTGAAATATCTAGAGGTTTGACAAAATCAAGAAACACAACCACAATGTAATTAACCAAGATAACATTTCAAAATGTCAAGTTCCAAAGATACTATAGATTCATCATTTCCCAATATCAGGATCTAAGATCAATTTATTCCGCATTGTGGTTTAAACGCCAAATGAATTTATGCAACATTGTGAAACCACTGTTTATATTAGACAGCAAAATACTTTAAATATAATAACTCCATAATCATGAATTGGATTAATCTTTGAGCCTCGTGTCCTGTCCTGGCTAATATTTCCTCTGTAGATTCCAAACCATATAAACCTTCCTAACAAATTAGGATATTTACCTCATCCCAAATATGACAGTAAGCTACTATTACAGATACAGTTCTCACATTATCACATTGCATCAGCAAAAGAAGGGGTAATTATTTTTGGCCCCCCTAAACTATTGCATTTTTCACAGATTACCATACAAATTATTATTTGTGACAAAATGCCATATGAACTATGCGCGATTTGCAGCAGGCCCCCTAAACCAGAATTGTTAGGTTTTTGTAACCAGATGACGTGGCACAATCGGGTTGTGCCATGTCATCCGGTTTTGGGAACAAAACCACAAAAACTCTGGTTCAGGGGCCAAACTGCAAATCGAGCATAGTTCATATGGCGTTTGTCCCAAAAATAGTTTGTATGGTAAACTATGAAAACGACCATAGTTTGGGGGGTAAAAAGTTTTTTTCTCGCAAAAGAATGGTAAATAAATCACAGTCAAAATAATTAACTTCTAGCCTAGAGATTGCAAAAATATTGGAAGGACGAGTTCTTGTCGTGCACTAAGTTAACTACTTTGTTGTCTTTACTTGGTTGATCCCATGATTGTTACTTCAATGCAGGACAAACTCGCACTTCCAATATTTTTGCAATCTTTATTCTTGAAATTAGTTTGTCTGACTGTAACATATTTCAAAAGCTATCCATTCTTTTGTGGATGTATAGTGAGGTCGTAATTTTTAGATAACTTATTGTCATTTTCTTGGATTTACATGACTACTAGTAAATGGAAGGTAGAGATACTTAAAGTGTTAAGAAAATTTATGTGGTTCGAACTCTATAATATATACTAGGAATTAACTAGTCATCTGTCAAAAGAGTAATCGAATTTATAATTATGGAGTTACTATCTTTTACAAAGTTTTTTGTTGTCTAATATAGGTGATTCACAACATAACTTCGTTTGAAATTAAAACCACCAGAATGAATGGTGGATACAAAAAATGTCCGACTGCCATGCATTGGAAACCAGAGGAAGACAACAACAACCGCCAAAATTAAAGGAGAGAGAGAAGATAAGAGAAAAGAATACCTCGTAACATCGGCGAATATGGAGCTTCTTTAAGTTCTTACACCCTCTAGCTATACTGCATATGGACTCATCCCCAATAGCTGAGCAATCTACCAAGTGGAGAGCTTGCAAGAACTTGCATCCTTTACCAATTTCACTAAGCCCATCACTTTGTATCCTCTGACAGTACATCAAGGCCAATTCAGAAAGCCGGCTACAAGCATAGTTTATAAGACCAGGAATCAGAGTTGTAACAATATCGAGGGGATACTTGTATTAAATCACGATGAACTGCTGTTCTGAACCTTTGAAGCAAGGTATTAATCAAGAAAAAATAAATCATACAAAACAGAGAGAGGTATGACAAAGCCAGCACAAGGTGGGAGGCCAAACACTTACTTGCAATTTTTTCCAATGGATTTCAGTCCATCAGTTCCAATATTGTGGCAGCCATTAACTTCAATATGCATAAGCTCCGAGCAACCAACAGCTATAGATTCTAAACCCTTGTTACTTAGAGAGTAGCAGTCGTTCAACGTAAGATTTTTCAATTTTTTACATCCTTTTCCAATGGCACACAGGCTCCTACAAGAGTAAGTAAGAAGAATAAAGAGTGAGCGCGAAAATGATTCATCTATTGTTGAAAGTACAACACTGCTACTGCACAAGTTAGAAAAAACTGAATCCAGAGCTGTTACGCATCACTTTTATATTATTTAAGTTTAGGGTTATATTTAAGTAAAAGTGGGCTTTAAGTATCTATTTATTATCAATTGTTAGGGTTATCTTGTGATCAAATTATTATTTAGGCCTGTAGGGTTAGAGTTATTTCATCAATTTAAGTAGTTCACTATCAATTGTTAGGGTTATCCTGTGATCAAAGTATTTTGGCTGGCTATAAGCTGGTGGGATATTTCCCAAGGAGAACCTTGTGTTTTTGTTCTGTTTCTATATGTAATTATAATTTATTTTCTTTTGCAATTATTTTTGTGCTTAATTTCTTTCTATTAACCCATTTACTCTATCAAGAGCTACAATCTGATTGGGTTCTGTAAAGTATATTAGACATAATACACATATCACACATCAATACAGAGAGAGGATGAGACCAGCACTGTGCATCTACGAATCACATTCCACGACAAGTAAACAGAGAAATATAGTCTGTCATCGTATTCACATGTAACAGTTTAGTTTCATCAACATTTATTTCACTGGGTACAACCATGTAATTGAGCCATCTACTGCCGAACTGAATAAGGACATTAAAAAAAATATATGTGTTGCATTACCACTAGAAAGACAAAGATCATACAGTAATGAAAGCCATCTCATGCATAAAGTTCTTAACCCGTTCAATCTTTCTTGGGACAAATGAACACATGATTTTATCAATATTTTTTTGAAAATCTTCTTTTGTTGATGTTACAGCAATCGCTAGATGACAAAATTTTTTATATGAAATAAAAACATTAGAAAAACGATCTAAAATCTTTACATACTCAAAAAACGTCAATTGTTGATATTCCTACCTTTTTAATTTTTGGAAATCATTTTTTTTTAAACAAAATTATATGATCCTCAATTTAAGCAATTTTTAGGGCCTCAACATACATTTTCTCTACAAACATTTAGTATTATAACATATTATAAACCTGAATAATATAAATATATATCGCCCTAAAACTGGGCCCTTGGCCTTCATCCAAAGTAGCCTATGGGAGATGTCATTACACCTGTAACTATGAAGCTAAAATTATTATTGACTTCATAAAACTAAGGACTAATGACCAAATGCGCTTACATCTAAAGTTTCTTTATGTCATCAGAAATATCATTGCAATAAGGGAATATCCACATCGATAAGGGACAATCCAAACAACTGAACCAAAAAGGCAATAATATATCTGAGAAGTGATCCAGAGTGGAAAAGTGACCTGTCTGTGAATTTCTGGAAGCTGTACAGAGCCAATAACTCCAACGATAAACAGAAAATTCCAAGAGCGTGCAAGCCATCATCCGTAATATTTAAGCACTGTAGTTTCAGAACTTTTAACGTAGAGCATCCTTTGGTCACGGCAAGCAAGCCTTTGTCGTGGATGGTTTCTGAGTCCAGTGATAGAGATTCAAGAGATTTGCAGTGGGATCCCACTGCTTCTAAAGAGACGTCAGTAATTTTAGCACAAGCAGCAACCCCAAGCGACTTCAGAGTCCTCCCACAACCTAGAGCCAATTGCACCAGCCCTGTGTCACTCAGTCCTTCACAAAACCGCAAATTCAAATCCTGGATAAATTTGCAGCATTCCCCTACAGCAGCTAAACCTTTATCTCCGATGTAGCAGCCCTTGAAGAAGAGATGTAACAAAGCTTAATTAGTAATAGTCCTTGATAATATACTGATTGAAGAAAAAACACATGTAATACTTAAGCGGTCACCTGCAAATCCAAAGATCTAAGTGATTTACATTTCTCAGCCAACGATTGTAACCCTGTGTCTGTTACGCTAGAGCACCATATAAGGCTCAACTTTTCAAGTTTAATAAAACTGTCTCCAACAGCTGCCAATCCAGAATCTGATAAACAGTCTGCACCCATCCGATCATATTCAAACGCACCATGATCAGACCCATGGTCAGACCTGGCCGACGAAGTAGAGGCACGACTAACATGACGTCTTTTTCTCTGCACAACAAGATTTTTTTAAGAAAATTCAAAAATAATTCCAGAAGAGTGAATCTAACAACATAATAAGAATGGAGCTCAGGTTGCATTTTCTAACTCAAAATTGAATATTACGTTCTCAAGATTATCAGCCCGGACTCAGCTACAGTACACTGAGAGCTGAAGATGATCACCAAATTAAACAAGTAAACACCAGACAATTTATTCAAGGACTTCTCCAATGTAAATTAATCTTATTAAAAGGAATAAACAATAAATATATGTATTCAATTACATGTTGAATTAATAAACTCATCAGCTAAACCACTAAATTCAACAACTTTAATGATTTTTACAAGAAATTCCAGCCTCATCGAAGAAAATAACATTTCCGCCAACAGCTAAAAGACCCAATAACACAAAATATATCGCGAATTGATTTCGATTAAAATCAACTCCTAATTTAACTTCTCCGATCGGAAACGAAATTGATTGAAGGGGTAAAACAAAAACGGTAAATTAAAAATACAGATCCACTGCTTTCAAAAAAAAAAAAAAACACAGATCCACTTACATGTTGCACAGGCAGTGACACCGATATGCGTTCGTCGATAAATACGCGTCGTATATTAGGAAAACGGCTGCAAATCAGCTTGACAAGATTGCCGGAGGAAACCGAGGCGCCGATGCGGACTGTATCCCGGCTGAGCCGCTCAAGGCTTAGCCACCGCTTGCAAACCAGCGAGCAGGCGTCGCGGCTTGGCTTCGGCTCCACACGCCGGAATATTTCCAGAATCAATTCGTCCGGTAGAACCGCGTTTATCCGATCAAACCCCCTCATGTTTCTTTTTATCTATGCAATTTTATCTTGTAGCAATTTCTGTGTTTGCGCAGACTATTAATTGATTTATATATACACATGTATGTATTCACACGGTAAGTCTGTATGTGTGAATTTCAGGTGATGGGTTGAGCAGATTTTTATTGCAAATCTGCGAAAGGGATGAGTCGAGGCCCCTTCCTACATGAACAGGGATTTTTGCTCAAAAATGGAAGAAATTAGAGAGAGAGAAAAAAAAAAGGCTTTTGCTTCTGATTCATTTAATCGAAGTTAGAAAGTGGGGGACACAAATAAATACTTTACTTTTTAATCAAACGTGATTATCTCTTACCAAGTTTTGTTTGTCACGTAATTGAATCTATGAAGAGAGATTGGTGCATTTAGGTTACAAATTTTAATTATAGTTAGATTAAATAAGCATATTTCCAACTATTCACCACGAGCAAATAACCGCATCCCCAATAAGAACTTCAAAAAAAAAAAAAATCCTTTTTCACCAAATAATTTTGATTTTATTAAACTTTAGCTTCTATTTGCAAATTTTCACTGTCTTGATTAAATAGAAGTTTTTGCAAATTCTCCTATGTTTGAGCATTTCAGATTTGTGTCATCCATTGTAATTTATATTTAGTTTTTTCACAAATAATTTTAATAAAAAATAATATTTTATGAAATCTCACAACCACATTAATCTAATTGGATTTTATTATTTTATTTTTAATTATAATAATTCAGAACAAATTCTTAACTTTAGTGCAAATGTATCTACAGAATTACTTTCAAATTCTATATAAATTTTATTAAATAATATAGCTTTAATTAACATGTTCATATAATAATAAATTAATATATAAATAGTTATTATATTTTATTTGGATTAATAATATTTTAATGAAAATTTTGTTGTAAACATAAGATTATGTAGAATTTTTTTTTTAAAAGATAATCTCTAACCATGTGCTGCTAATAATTTTGAACTTCACAAATATCACCTAATGTTTTTTGTGGCTAAGTTTGAGCCACAGGCTGAGTTCATTTTCATTTTAAAACGTAGATATTTCTTACTTTATTTTATATGAAGTTATTTTTGGAATTATTTATAGAACAATTGTGTGCAAATTGACTGCTTTTGATCATTGTTCGTATTTCGTAACCGTGCAAATTTTGAATTATTATTATAACTAAAGATGATAAATAAGATAGTCAATTAGGTGAGATGAAAATTCTTTCTTCCAGCTAAACTAATTATGGTCGAAATATTACTTTTATAGTTTTGTAAAAGAGGTAGATACAAATCTATAGATTCAGTAACATGTGAGTTTCACATTTGTCCTTAAAGTTGCAAAATTATACATATTTATTACTTGCGGGCAACAATTATTTAAAAGGAAAAAAAAATCCGTTAGTATCTAAACTTTTTTTTGTATCTCATCAAAGTTCACGAATTTAACAAGGTGCCTCCTTAATATAACTTTTTACGAAAAAAGTGCTCGAAAACAAATTACGAGTCTTGCACATACAAATTTAGAGGTATATTTATCATTTATTTTGAGATTATTTTTATCCATCTAATAACCAAATCTAAAAATCACAATAAACCAATAATATTTAGCCAATTTAAATGGGTTTTTTTAATAACAAAATATCAACAAAAAAAATCCAATTGTATAAGCAAAGTGAAAAGCCGAACTTTTATTGTATAAAAAGCCTCGATTTAATTACTATCTCGCCATTAACTAGAAATTTATTCACCGATAAACATGTTAACGGCCTTGTCTATGATGGTCCACCGACAGATATTGGTCGTCGGCCAAATACCCATCGACATTGTCTAAACGTCATTATTTAGCAATTAGGATGCCGACGGGTCGCTGATGGCCTTTGACCGTCGGTGATATAATAATAATAATAATAATAATAATAATAATAATAATAATAATATATGGCGGCCCTAGTGGCCTCGATAAAAAATTTAGTTCTTATACTCCGCCCGTCTCTGTCGCTGCTACACAGTTGAGGAGAAAAAAAAAGGCTACCACCACCACCACCACCACCGTCGCTACCGCGCCACCAGCGAGCTCCACCAGACGCCACCGCCGAGCTCCGAAATCGAACACCACCACCACCGCTCCACCACCAGCCGCCACCGCTGCACCATCACCGCTCCACCTCGTACAATTTTTTTTAATTATTATTGTTTAGATATATACTCGTGTGTTTATTTCAAAAAGTATAATTATTGTTGGGCTTAATTAACAAATAATTCAGATTTTAGGGTTCAATTGTAATTATTTTGGGGTTGATTTCAAAATTAAGGATTAATTGAGGTTTATTTAGCAAGTAATTCAAAATTTAAGAATTATTATTATTATTTAGATAACTGGTGTTGATTTCGAAACTTATGGCTAGTTCGGAGTTTAATTGTGGAATAATTTAAAATTTAGGGTTGAATTATAATTATTTAGATATTTGAGGTTGATTTCAAGAGTTAGGATTTCGAGACTTATGGCTAGTTTGGAGTTTAAGTGTGGAATAATTAATTCAAAATTTAGGGTTTAATTATAATTATTTAGACAACTGATGTTGAATTCGAGAATTGGGGTTAATTTGGGATTGGGAAATATTTCAAATAATTAGGGTTTAATTATAATTATTTAGATGTATGGGAATGATCTCGAAAAGTAGGGTTAGTTTGGGATTTATTTAGCAATTGATTCGAAATTTATGAATGAATTATACATATTTAGATAACTGATGTTGATTTCAAAATCCAGGGTTATTTTGGGTTCAATTGGATAATATTTATAAAAAAAATAGAGTTGAATTGTAATTCTTTAGGTATTTTGGGGTTGATTTTAAAAATTAGAGTTAGTTTGGAGTTTATTTATCAACTAATTCAAAATTTAGGACTGAATTATAATTATTTAGATCATTGAAGTTAATTTCAAAAATTATGTTTAGTTTGAGATTTAATTATGAGATATTTCAAATAATTAGGGTTGAATTGTAATTATTTAGATATTTTTAGTTGATTTTAAAAATTAGAATTAGTTTGGGGTTTATTTAACAATTAATTCATATTTTTAAGATTGATTGCAATTATTTAGATAGTTGAAGTTTGTTTCGAAAAATATGGTAGTTTGGGGTTTAATTAGAGAATATCTCAAAAAATAGGGTTGAATTATAATTATTTAGATACTTAGAGTTCAAAAATAATTAGATACTTAGGGTTATTTAATATATATGTTATAATTTGTGAATAATATATACATGTTGATGATGCGATGCACGGCGCCGGCCGAGAGATTTTGTCCCTCCAATAATGGATTTTAATTTTGTTTTAAAATGTGGTGGTGGTTTTATAAAGTTTTAAATGTACGTGGTGAGAATTTTGAAATGTAGTGGTGATCGGCAAGTGAATGTTGTTTTTAATATATATACGCGCGCGCGCATACACACACATATGTTATGATTTGTGAGTAATATATACATGTTATGATTGGTTGGTGATGCGGTAATGACGTGGTGTATGACGCTGGACGGGAGGTTCGTCCCTCCAATAAGGATTTTGAATTTTTTTCAAATGTGATGGTGGTTTTAAAAAAAATTAAATGAGCATGGTGGGGGTTTGAAATGTCGTGGTGATCGACACGTGAATGTTGTTTTTAATATATATGTTATGATTTGTGAATAATATATACATGTTGTATACATCGGTGATGACGTGGTGTACGGCGCCGGCCAGAAGGTTTTGTCCCTCTAATAAGGGATTTTAAAATTATATCGATGGATCGATTATATTTTTTTTCTACACTCGAATACTCTACATTAAACCCGTTTGAAATTTTGTATCAAATAGAGAGTTTAATATTAAATTTTGAATTGTCCACTTATTTGGACAGTTTGAAAATGTGATTATCTTAGGACGTATGAATTTGTGAACTTTGTTTATATCTCTCAATTATTTTTGAGTGCACTGCAATTTGTGTGTACTTAGAGAACTAATGAGATGTGCTACCGAAATCTTCAAGTTCTCAAAATACATAATAAAATAATTTTATACTGAATATCACATTCTTGAATGAGATAAAAACTTTACGAAATTTTAATCATTTTCTATAGGTACCCTCATAATGCTCAATTACCTATAATCCAATCGTCTGTATTAATTAATAATAATTAAGATATCATATGGCGAGTTCTGACCATAATTATATATGTAAGCGAATGATGCACGATTATATGTCCAACGCGTTCGTGTAAGGGTGAAGAGTTTCATGCAATTTGCACACATTTCATACAATGAAGGAATGGGAGAAGTTGAAATGTCCTTGTATTCATACTAAAAGTAAGAACTGCATTTACCACAATATAAATGAGATCAAGCTTCACCTCGTTAAAAAAAAAAGGATGTGTACTAGTTTACCACATGTGAACATGTCATGGTGAAATAAATCTTGACTCCACGTATCGTGTCAACCCTGAGGCTCGTGTATACTCTAATGAGTGGAAACACGAGTATATACCCTGATCTCATTGTGGGTTGTGGTGGTTCGAGTTTTTGATAATTAAGTAAAAATATTAACTAGTATTTTCAAAAGTTGTTATATATAATAGTCTTATATTAATTAAATTATTTTTTTTTTGTAGAAATACTGTTATTGGGACCCAAGTTTATATTTTGAGAGCTCATACAACGTAACTTTTATGCCTCTATGGCTTACTCGTGGCGCAGCCGCCTCAACGAGTGGAAGCAAAAGTGGAGAGTAAAGGGGGAATGTGTCCACGTGCGTGGGCGAGGACATCTGGAGGAGGTGGCTAATAGAGTTTGATATGTCGGATAATAAAAAGCAATTAGGCGAGCAGGAATAGAATGAGTGAGTCCGACGGCCCTGGTATTGGGATATCGAAGCACAAAGACCGGTCTCGATCTGTGATTGGTCATGCACGTCAGCTCATAAATAAATTTAAATTTGTGTTTGTAAATTCATCTCGTAAGTAATTAATTAGTTCATAATTAATGGTAAATTAAAATTTAATTTAAATATTGAATACAGTGTGAGGATATGGATTGGGAACCCGAATTTTTTTTACCATGCACTAGAGAGTCGACGACACATTAACTGATGCGGCATCACAACAGACATATGTAAGTATCTCACCTATATGCTAAACGAAAATATTTATATCCTAAGTGTCTGCTTAGAAAGTTTCGTGTTGATGTGTAATTTTCTGGTGGTTCGGTTGATTACTTGGCGAATTTTGGAGGTTTTGAGATTTGCTAAAATATAGGAATTCTAATTAATTTATTATATTTCTATTTTTTATATTTCTCCTAACTTATTTTTTTTTCCTTTTTTATATTTACCTAATTTAATAATTTTATTTTATTATATTTTTCCTTATTCAATATTTTATTTTATTCTAATATAAATATAAAAAGTCATATATAGAAAAAAAAATTATTTATTTTAATTAAAAGATAAATTACTTATAAGATAATATTAATTAAAAAATTTATTTACTTATTAATAATATAAATAAGTTATATTTATTATAAAAGTTAAAATATTTGTACCCTTGCGATTTCAAATATATAATATAAATAAAGGAAAACTCTACAATATATTTATTAATTTTAAGGGTATCATACTCTCAATTTTAAACCAATAGTTGGTTGCCACATCATTTAGTAAAAATGCACTTGGATGCATACTAACATTCCCCATAAAGGTAGTTAACATACAATTATATTTTTAAATCATATATAAAAAATTATAATAAGTTATAAACAATTAATTAATAAAACAAAAAATTATAACATTATAATAAATCATTTTCGAAGGTTTAATTAATATCAAATCATATTCTAATTCTAAATATTATTTTAACTTAAAAACTAAAAACATATAAAATATTGAAAAAAAATAATAAGTGCTATAACATGTTTCTAAGAATTTGTCATTTTTTTACAACAAAATAAAATACTATATGAATTTATTGTTAAATAAATTTATAACTGATTAGTATAATTGTTTTAATATGATGGGTAAATAATATATTATATTACTATTCTAAAGATTATACTGGAAAAAGTTGAAATAGTATTATTGAACAAAGTAATATATGATATAATATGAGCCATGATACTTTGAAATATATTAAGAATATAAGATCATAAGTAAATTAAGTTTCAGTAACTCATTATTATAGGTTGGAATTTAGATTATAAAGTAGTCAATAAAGTTAAAATTACTAAAATATATGAAAGGAAAACTATACAAAATTTTTATTATGGACAAAAACTAACATAAAATAAAATCGTACTTTCCATGTAATTAATATTTAATACTTTTAGTTAATAATTATATTATAGAAAAGCGTTCAAAAAATATTATTATATCTTTAAAATGTTGTAAATTTTTGTCATTGTTAATTATAATATTACATGGAATAACTCTCCATTTTTCTCTTTGAGAATAACTTTTTTTAACAAAATAACCTTAATTTTATAACTAAGTAATTATTTATGAACATTTATGTTATATTAATAATTTATGACTAATTATTATTATTTTAATTAAAATGAGAAATTCACATGCGCGCGCGCACGCACACATATATACGTGTCTGTCTAAGATACTTCGGGTTGACGTGTAATTTTCTGGTAGTTCGAATGCTTACTTAATATATTTTGAAGGTTTTGAGAGTTGTTAAAATATAGTAATTCTAATATTTACAATATATTTCCTCAAATTAAATTTTTTCTAACTTAATATTTTCCTTTAATCATATTTTGCTTAATTCAAATTTTAATTTTATCCTTCTAATATAAGGATATAATAGAAAATCATATCTAATTAAAAAAATAATTTAAATTAGTTATCTTGATTAAAAGACAAATTACTTCTAAGATAATGTTAATTATTAAAAAACTTAATTATGAAAATAATCAAAATAAATTATATTTATATTAATAGTTTAGATAATTTATTTAAGTGTTTCAAATATAAAATATAATATAAGTAAATTAAGACTTATTTATAATAATTAAATATATAACTAAATATTATTAACGAATTAAATCTAAGCATAAAAATAATAATTAATAAAAATTGATTAGACATTTGTACAAGGCACGAGTTGAGAATGCAATATCTTTCTAATTCGTATTTTTGGATTTAAGTACTTTGTAATTATCACATTTTCTTATATTTATCTTTTGATAATTCTCGGGTAACACATGGATGTCAAATTAGTATGTGTGTATGTGCACGCACATTGATTTATTTATTAGGAAATAACCTGATAACTCGACGATTGACTAGATGGCTCAAATACTATCCCAAATCAAATAATCGGGATGTTTTCAAAAATATTGGCCATAATGTCTGGACTACAAAAGCATTATGTTAATTTCGTGATCCAACCCAAATTTTAAAATATTATTTTTCTTTCATTTTGTAGTTTTTTAATAACTAATTTTATGTTAATTTATAGCGTTTCCTTTTTTTTATATAGACTTGTGAAATATTTATTTAGAATTTAATTATAATTTATTCTATTTTTCTCTGATTTTATACTCTTTTAAGATTTATTTTATAATATTTTTACAAATAAGTGAATTTTATTTTTTAATATAATAAATAATTATATTGAATTATAAATAAAAATGTATATTTTTTAAACTAACTTTGTATTTTTCTGCTATATTTTATTTTTTTAATAATATTTGTACATTTTTTTTTTATTTCTTATTATTTTAGATTTTTTAAATAATGATTTAGAATTTAATTACAATTTATTGTATGTTTATCTAATTTCAAAATGTTTGGGGATTTTGTTTAAATTATTAAATAATATTTCTGATTTTCTTGCAAAACTTTCATTTTATGTTTTATTAAATAGTTATTTATAATAAATTATAATTATTTAGAATAAAATATAATTATTTTTTAATTTTATTTAACTAACTTCATTTTTTCCCGATTTATATCATACTATAATATTTCTATGTTTTATTTGATAAGTGTTTAACATTTTTATGTATTATTGGTATATATAGTAGTTCTCGTTACCTATGGGGCATTTGTAATGCACAATCAAAATTTTGGTTGAAAAAATAAAAACGGGTTTGGTGCCAAAAGATGTGAAAAGAAATGATTAAAAAAAAACGTGGAGAGAAATGGTTCTAAGATATTGTGATAAGGATTATCTGTTGTAATCTACATACTTATACTGTGTCAATACACCAAATCTAAGAGTCACTATTAAATCTTAATATTTAATGGTGTAAAATAAAAACAGGGCATGGTATCCATAGGGGTACTGTAGAAGCTCCAATAAATAAATTACAAGTTATTTACAATAATGTAAGTATGTAACTAATTCATTAACAATTACAATCTAAACATAAGAAATATAAATTTCAATAATAATTAATAATATTGACTAGACACCTGCACAATACGATACATGTTGAGAATATGAAATCTTCTAAAATTTGACAAATTTATAATTTAAAGTTGTGGTAAAATTAAATCTAGGAATTTAAACATACGGTAAAAATATTTAATAATTATTATTAATTAATAGAAATTAGACACGGGTCGAGCATGTGACAAGTTATTGAATTTATTTAAGTATGAAAATATAAAATTATTAATAAATTAATCTAAATATTAAAGTAGAAAATTATTTAATAATAAAAAATAATAGTTAATAAAGAGTAACAAGACATCGGTACAAGACACGAGCTGATGATACGATATCTTTTGAATATTTTATTTTTAGATTTAAAAACTCACAATGATCAAAAATATTTTTTATGTTTATCTTTTGATAAATTCATTACAACACACGGGTATTAAACTAGTTATATATATATATATATATATATATATATATATATATATATATATATATATATATATATATATATATATTAATACTAATTAAGATAAAGTATATATCAATCAAAAAATCTCAGGAGGAGTTTTATAGACGTCTAGAGGATAGACGTGAAGCATCACATGACCCTAACGACGTTGACGAGGACGAGGTCTATATATAGAGCTCGTCAGGGTGAAGAAGGGTCGTCGTTTTGGCACGAAATGCTTCGGGAGTTTTGTGACTTCGAAGACTTACAGAGGTGGTACCTCTTCTGCTCCATATAGACATGTCACGAAACTCGAGACACAATTGCATGCTTTGAATAGTCAGGTTGAGACTCAAACGAGGCGAACAAGCGAGTCCATCAGGAGCAACTTCCGGCGTTGCGCAAGGCGCATGCACGTGAACGACTCAAGATGCAGGTGATGCTCCATCAGCAGGTGATGGCGTAGCTCACCGTAGCGATGAGAGTGCCTCGGCCTCGGTAGCCTCCATCTAATCCTCCAGCAGAGCAATAGTGTTAGATTAATAAACATTTTGATTGAATATTTATTTTTGATATTTTATTTAAACATATTTATATATTTTAGGATGTTAATTATGATCCATATTTGATTTTAATTTTTTGGCACCTGCAAATTATATTTCATATTTGATTTTGAATTTTTGACATCTCTAGTAAATGAATATGTACAATAAACTAATAATTAAAAAAAGGAGAAATTCGACGGGCTGTAGACGACAGGCATAGGGCGTCAACATTTGACGACGTGCCCACTCTGTCGATTATCCATCATCACATGCCGACAATGTCCGATTAGCGGCCAGGGGCTTCCCGACAAGACTTACCCGTCGGCAAAATACCGAGTAGATGTAGCCCGTCAGCATATAGTGACAACGCCAAAAATACTGAATAACTTATCGGTAAACATGATATCGATGGGTTTGTCAATGGTCACACCCGTTGACATTATCCAATAAAATTTAAGTGAATTAAGTGAATAAGATCAAGAAGGGAAGAAATATTTTATATTCAGGATTATCTTGCAAAATGTGCATTTTGTAAAAGCAAACTTGAGATAGTTGTACAAATCATTTATCCAAAACATAAATTCACAACCATATTGTTATCGTCCGACTTTGAAAGTTTTGGCTTCAAATTATACAGGGCACTGATAATCAAGAAAAGAAACTCAACTTCAATTTTCAATAATTAAATGCAAAATGTTTTTAACAGGTATGGTGGAGTGGGTAAGGAGGATAATAACAATCAAATAAACCGGAAGGTATATGAATCTAACCTTAGGGAATACTTTTAAAAAGATCAAATGATACCACTCAACTTATATGTTTGTGATAATTGAATGCATAAGATACATTTAATAGTGACTTATTATTATATTAAAAAACAAACAAACAAGATGACTTGTTTTGTTTTTTTAAATAATAAAATATAATATAATATTAAGTGTTAATCGATATTGTGTATACCATGCGCATGAGTGCACAATGTATGATTCACTCAATTCTCACTTTAATATCACGTGTGATGGATATCATACATATTCATCATCATAAACATAAATTTCAACTATTTTAATATAAAATCAATATAGTGCAATCGTAGTCATCACACATAATATCACTATTATCAATCATCCCCAATATAAAATTACGCGAAGCATAAATATTCATACATAATTTTCAATCATCCCCAATATAAGATTAATACATTACAATAATAGTAATCACATATAATATCTACATATATTCATCAAAATATTCGTATTCATTACATAAAACATTCATATTTATCAAATATTACATTAAAATACCGAATGTATTAATATACACATATCAATCTTTAACTACTTTGTTTTGATATGATGATATGTTAATTTTTTGTTTTTGTTTTTTTAATTTTCAAACTAAAATTATCCACAATTATCAAAAATAGGATTGTGCTCAGTTCGAAAAGTCTAAATTAAAATCGTCATACAAACTATTGTAATTAGAAAAACAAGATTATATTTCAACTTCAATTTGCAGAACCAAAATACAAAAACATACAACTAATAATGGTCTATTATCGTGATTTCTAAATGAAAAAAAAGAAGAATAATTTAATTTCTAAGACATAGAGGGTTTGCGAAAGGTTTAAAAATAATAGTATCTGAAGATAAGGGTACAACGAATATGAAAACTAAGAATATAGCTTAAAAAAAGTAGTTCATAAAATATAAGAACAATATTTATGCATACTAGTAGAATCTTTATGTGATATATATATATATATATATATATATATATATATATATTTTATATTGTATCACACCAACTAAACGTTATTAGTTTTTATGTATATTCAACACACAATTTGTCATTATGTCTCTCAAGCATCATATTCACACGGCTAATGGAACTAGTGAAAGAAGTAATAAAGAAAGAAAGATAAATTCAACAATAAATACGAATGAGAAGGCAGATTTGTCAACTAAATTACATATTATTATTTGTTTCTCATTAAGTACAAATTTTATACTTTTTTTTATTACCATAAACTAACTTAAACCATTTTTTTGACAAACTTTCACTCGATTTTTACCGGCCAATTTTACGGAATTTTTTTAACCAGGCTCATCACAACAAGTATAAAATTACAACAATAAATAATATGATTTTCACAAGCAATAAACACATTATCTATAATATATAGTACAATGATATTTTTACAGTAATAGTGTTTTTTTAGAGATTACCACAATTAATAGTAAGATTACAACATACAATAATACTATTATCACGTTCAATAGTCTTCATAACAAGACATCAGTTTTTGTTTACAATAATTACCAACTCAAAGTAAAAAACTCCTCCCATGTTTTAATTGTTGTTAAAGCACCATAATTAATTTTTGTAACATAATAATCGCAGCATACATTTGCAGTAATTATATTTTTAAATTTTACATAGTCAAGATATAATTATCACAACAAGTAATAAGATCATTACAAATAGTAATCATATTACATGTCACCATAACCATAATATTTTGCAACAATCGTATATTTCAAAGATATCACTACAAATAGTAATATGATCACGTACAATAATCCTTATAGCAACACATGAAACTTTTTTACATGATTACCAACTTAAAAACTACACAAACACGGATAAGATTATCACAACAAATAATATGAAACATTAACAAGTACACATAAACATGTCAACTAATGATAAGCTCAGATAATTAAACTAATAATTTTTAATCCATTACTCATACGCAAAACTAAAGAACACGTGGAGATTCGCAGTCGAAATCAAAGAATTTTATTTCAATTAAATAGAAAAACAATATATGAGATAGATCAAAAAGATCTTCAAAACGCCGCGAGTCTCCTCGTATACGAGCCCATTGATTTACTTGATATCATCTATGCGGACCAAATGACGAATGCATGTTTGGTGATCCCCTGAATGTTGTAGTTTGCTCCGCCCTTTGTCAAACCCTCGCCTCATTTGCCACGACCTGATATTTTACACTCTTTGCAAATTAAAAATCTGAAAATGCATACATTTTATGAGAGGAGAGATAGTGTGGAATATTATAAGATATTATTAGTTATTTGGACAAAAAGAAAAGAAAAGAAAAATATGAACTTATTTATGACAAAATTCCATCACCTTGTATTTTATTAGTGTTATAAATTCCCAACCACTTTACTATTCATGCATAGTAAATGTATTAATTACTGATAGTGTGAATGACTATTTTGCTCTTGATAATATTATGTAATTACGGTTGTACCATTAAAAGTTGTCCTATAAATAGGGTTTCAGTTATAATAAAATTATACCTGAGAATTCATTCTCTATTTAATTTCCCTGTTTTCTCTCTAGTTTATAACACGTTATCAGCATGAGTCTCTAACCATTTGAGTAATATGAAGAAAGTATGCTCTATAATTACATCTTTATAGATGATCCTCTATATCAGAAATCCAATTATTACAAAAATTTATCTCTATCCATTGTGTCTATGTGTCTACACAAACAACACAAATAAGAATTCCTCTCGTGGGCTTCCATCAATGCATGGAAAGTCTCATTTTTCATGATAGCAATTTGTTAGTTTTTTCACCCACAACCTTTAACTTTAAATAATTTTTAACCTATCTAATTGATGTGCTTACCTATGGCCAACCAAAATATTTAAACATAAACCGGCCAAGGAATTTCTCGATCTCTTTGTAATTTAAAGTGGAGCTTCGCCTCTTGCGCGGTTCCGACCGGATGGACGGCTGATGGGCTTCATGTGAGTGAGTCCATAACATAAAGGAACTAGTGGGATTCTGATATCACCTCTTACCTTGGAAGGAATGATGAATTATGCAGCAGTGACTTTGAAGCTTATTTACTTGGTAGTGTGGCTCCGTGGGTACTCTATGGAACCAATATTGAAAACCTGAATAATGAAGAGAAAAAGAAGGAAATGCTTTTTCTAACAAAAAGGAATAGAGAAAAAGAAAAGAAAAGAAAAGGACGTGGTCTGCAGAACAAAGAATCAGGTAAGCATCATTTATTGTTTCATTAATATTTACCAACTTTGGTTGGAATAGTTCTCTTTTAATAGACATTGCATAAGTTAATAATAATAATAATAATAATAATAATAATAATAATAATAATAATAATAATAATAATAATATTATTATTAAATAAATAAAAAATAAGGGTGCCGTATGAATGTAAGAAAATACAACCAAAGGTAACAAAAAAAAAAAAGAATAATAATAAAGTGTTCTTTATATTCATTAAATCAAAATTTTTGTTTTTCTTGATTATAAGAAGCATAAATTATCGAAACCAAATTTTCTGAACACCGTGGTGTTCAGTTCAATGGGAGCTTCATTAGACCAATACTAATACATAAAATAATAACTCGTTTAAAGGTATGACATTTTAAAGTTTTAAACATTAAATTATAAATCGATACCCTGACTATGGAGGATTGAACGATGATACTTGAACTTGTAGATATTTATTCTTGTACTATTTACACTCTATAAAGATGTATATTTGTCATCACGTGCCAGCTAGGTGGCTCGGTCGCCGGCAATTGGTAGCAACCGATAGTTTGACGTACAATCATCCCGTCGATGATAATATTATAAAGAGATATGGATGTCGTCCAACGGTGCCGGCGATTGGTAGCAAATAGTAGCAACCGATAGTTTGACGTACAATCATCCAGTCGATGATAATTTTATAAAGAGATATGGATGTCGTCTAATGGTGGCCAGGCGACACTGCCGCCGGCAACCACTAGCGACTGATGACAGTTGATGGTTCGATGTACAACCATCTACCTGGTGATGGTCATATCTTTAGAAAATGATAGACAACTTCAGAATCATAAAATCGAAGTATCGTCAATATTTGGACCGAATCTCGATTGTTCATGGATAATTTGACCATTTAATAATTTCTAATCGTGAATCAGTATTATATGAATGACCCTGCTCCTAGAGAAGCAGCTAAATATTTGTAATTTAAATTCCTACATTATTTACTATAATAATGTCCAAGTGGTGGGTTATACCACTATTTGTTGATTTTCATTTTTGTTATTTAAACATCACAATACCTCCTATGTGATAATTTTAATCATCACAAGATTGATGTTTTTACATATTTTTGTATTTTATATTACGAGTGATGGGTGATACCGTCTACTAAGCAGATCCTACTTCCGAAGAAGTAGTTACTGATTACACAATTTAATTTCTACTATGAACTTTAAATATTACAATATCGCCAATGTGGTGAGTTATACCACATGACTGGATAAATCATACTCTAAATAAATAATTGAACAAACATATGAGTCCTGCTCTCGAAGTAGCAGTCAATAGAAATAAAATTCGTTCTCTACGCTTATTGGATATTAATGAAGAAAAATCGGAGCAAGTGGTACTAGAAGCTACCAACAGATAATTTAAGAAAATAATTGCTCAATAAGTCCCATGTCGATAAAAAAAATATATCACTTGAAATAATCATACGAAATCACATTGACATGATAATGACATACTCTCGAAGAAGCATATATCCCTGAAATTATAGTCGTGATGCACTAAACCTCTATATTTGTATAAGGGCAAAATGTTATTATTATTATTATTACTCCAGAAGAAGTACAAAATAGTCAAAGTGAAGATATTGAAATTAGTTAAAAGGAACAAACACTCGATATTGAAATACAGAAACATATATTAAACTTATGAAAGTAGTGGGGTGAGTCTCGAGAATATCTAACTCCGTAACTCTGCCACCCCTTACTAATCATGAGAGTTTACAATGATACATCTAAAGGATCTGGGCTTCTTTTCCTCTTGACACAGATAGTCTATGACTGACAAGTTTTAACTTCCACAAAATCTTGAACTATAATATATGCTTGAAACTTTGTAAGTAGCTCGACAATTGTGTTGGCAGATATAAGTATTTCCCTCGCTGAATGAGAGATAAACTTATGAATTACATATTGATCTAAAAAATTGAGCAAACCACCAAAGAAATTATCAATATTTAATACGCATATAGGTATGGTATAAAAGTTACACCCTGCCCATGACGTAATATTAAATATTTCATACAAAGTGTCATAACCACTTGGAAGGACGATGGGGTCATCGCTATTGTTTACCATGTACATCATACAATCATGAAAAGATTGTGTTTAAAACTTCATTCCAGCTGGACCCATGACAGTGCTGGTTTTAACTCTACATGAAAAGGTATGATACTCACATCTATTCCCCAATAACGTGCAAAAGATGTAAGACTGTTATAAAGTTTGTAGTTGGTTCCTCCATGTAGTATATTAATCTTTTGCTTCCCTAATTCTCTCACGATCATATCTATGTATGGAATATAACTTATCAATTTTGATCCACCAAGAACACGTATAGTTTTGAGTGGATGAGAAAAATATTTTCTTCTTTGCGAGGATTCTAAAACTTCCATCTATCTCTTTCTATACTAAAGTTTCTAATATTTGCGAAAGATACATCTTTATGATCTTTGACCCCGTATTTAAAGAGAAGTTTTTACAAGATCAAAATGGTTTTACTAATTACTTTTGACAATTGTGAGAGATATCCACAAACTAGTAAATGATATCACTATCTTTTTTACTGACGCGAAAGAAAAACGATAGATAAGATATTACATGTTTATGAAAAACGTTTATCTGTCGGTAGTTGAAATTTTTTTATCTTTACGAAATAATAAAAATACATTATTTTGTATTATTCTGCTATTTCGATAAGCTAGATTTACAAACATGATCTTTTGAAATAAGTTTTTCAACACTATATCGTTCTCGTTCATCTTCAAATTGAACCCATAAAGCCATAAGCTCACGATGCACGTATCCACTAGGACGTGTCTCAAGAATCTGTTGGATATTATGATTCAAAGACTTCTTATTCAATCCATCATTGATGAATGCTATTTTATCTTCTTGATTTTTGGAGAAAAAACCCACAGATTTGCATCGCGTGACAATTCCATCGAGCATATTTGTAGCATCTACCTAACCTTTTGGCTCTACGTTTCTTTGCAGAATTACTTCTACCCATACCTGGCATATACTTGAATGAGTTTGGGAATTCACCCAATAGTCGAACTTGTGCTTTGATTAAAAAATTGAATATCTTATGGGATATCATAACTCATTAACACTCTCAACCTTTCGATTCGAGATTTGTAAATTCTTTTTAAGATATTTACTGGAAGAAATGGGTAGTTGATTTGTACTTTTTTGTACACCTTTTTGTTACCTTTTTGTGTCGCATTCGCGTGTGTTTTGCTTGTATTTACGGATTTTAGGAGTCGTTTTGGCCTGTTTTGTTAGTTTTAAGTTTTTATAGCTTTTGTGCGGTTTTTAGTAGTTTTTCGTACATTTTTACCCTTTTTCGTATTTTTTGCCATAGGATGACCAAGCGGGTCTCGCGCACGCTCGGGGAATCTCTTTCGACTCGAATTAGAACGGGCAAAGCAAGGGAATACAGCGTGAACGAGAAGCGACAACCGGCGGACGTTTAGAGCGAAACGAGAAAATCGAGCTGGAGCAGTCGAGCCAGTCGATCGACTGACATTTCAGTCGATCGACTAGATCTCTCCGAATCAACTGGAGTACAGAAGGTTTGGCAATTTTGGGTGAAGAAGTCAATCGACTGCTCCTCTGTCGATCGACTGAGTCACAGTCCAGCTCGTGAATTTTATCCCTTTTTGACAATTTTACCCCCGTGACTTTGTATTTATAGGCCCATCTTTCTCCAACCTTATCCAACCCTTCCTTGGTGGAATTTGGGGCTTGCTCCATTTCCTCCAAGCATTTCCTTTACTCTTGCATATTAAACCCTAGTTTAAGTCCTTAGGTAATGTAGTTTAGCTAGTTTAGTAGTTAGTGTAGTTAGGTTTAGGTGTTCTTAGCAAGTGTGGGAGAAGGTGACATATCATTCACTTGTGGTTTTTGGTTGCTTTTGAAGGTTGTAATATACATTTGAAGTTCTTGTTTGGTGTTTAATGCAATTGGTAGTTTTCTTTCCCTTACCTTCTTGTGTTGTTATTGTTGATTGTTGTTATTGAAGTTGTGTTGGTTTTTAGAATTAGTTTGTGTTGTTGTTCTTTGTATTTCAATTTCCCCTTTTCATTCCCTAACTTGTTGTTCTCTTTTTCTTGCAAAACTCCATGGATGCTTTCAATTTCAAGCTTTTTACCTCTTTTAGATAGACAAACTTTTGGACTTTGAAAGATGCATGAACTTTTCCTCTTTGGTAAATTTGTCTTGTCTCATATTTAATGCTTTTGATTTCTTTAAATTTAAAGCTTTGTTTTTCCCTCCAATCTCCCTTTCAATTTGCAAGCCTTCTTAGTTTAGTAAATTTTAATTTATGCAATGTTGATAATTAGTTTTAATTAATGTCATTAAAATTTAATTACTTTCAAGCAAGTTTTAATTTGCACTTGATGCAAATAGTTTAGAAATTACGGGTTTAGGGTTTAGATTCGTTTAGAACCAGGATTTTGTTGAGAATTGGGATTGACGACCCCAACACTTGATCGACATTTGAGATTGACAACCCCGAATTGTGGATTAAGTGCTCGGCAAAAACCGAATGATCGTGGAGACGAACCGAACACCCTAAACCCTCATTTTCATTATTTTAATTTAAATCCTTTTTAATTAAAGTCTCCTTTTAAATTCAAGTTTTAGCATAAAACTCAAAACCCATTCATTGACTTAATACTTTCCTAGTGCAGATTAGTGTAATTTCGATTAACAAGAGATTGAGTAAAAACACCGACCGCCGAAATATCTATCCTCGAGAGACACGACTCGGGAAAGCTTACCGCTCTACAATCGACTCCGTACTATTGCGGAGACGATTTCTTAGAGTGCTAAGAAATCTTCGATCAGTAGTATTTAAGAAGATTTAAGAGCACTGAATCCATTAAGAAATTTGGACCTTTGTTGATTTGAGTTTTGTGATTATCTCGATATTTTATAGAATGTATGAAGCGTATGAAATATGTAGCTGCATTTGAACAGTAAACAGTACTATGAAGCGTACGATATGCACTAACATGTTTGAACGTTGTATTTGAACAATGGTTTAATTAAAATATCACCGAAAGGTGATGTGATATGTCGGTAAATAATCTATGTGCTAAAATAAATAACTCATGCTGGACACACCTAGTTTTTGTAATAGATATAAGAATCTTCCAGGTACAAGTGTTCAATAATATCAATTTATATAACCGAATCATATCGATTTTATAAATGATAGAATTATTGAAATTGATATTTTAATTGAAGAAACGAAAGAGTTCTTCAATATATAACTTCTCGGCTAATGAAGATTTATTACTAGAAAAAGTTGGGAATGAATCCCTAATAAATTTGGAATATACGGGGATGAGATATATATATTGGCCCACTCCTGCTCCATGTGTGCTACTAGATTTTATGAATCCACTAGATAGTCACATAAATATATGACTCGTAACTGGAAGTTCACGAGGTGGTTTCTTACAGTATAAGCACGGTTTCCAAATCAAACGATAAAACTAGTAATATATCCCAATAACTTGAATAGATCATGGAATGATCGGATATGCGCATACAAGTGGGATATAAATTGATGGACTATTAAAAGTCTTCCAGTTCATTGTCAATATTGAGAACAAAGTGCAAAATAATATGAACTCACTGGTTAAAATTAAAAGCTTATAATATGTATATAATTAATGTCATGCCAGTTGTACGAGTCTGGTTTCAGATTTTTCTCAGCATGATGGAGAGTATTGATAGTTGGAAACAATTATACAGAATGTCATCTCCTCACAATCGAAGTACGAACTTGGAAGATAAAAGATATAAGAAAGATTGATAATGATCTTATATACCAACTACACATGTTTCGATAAATCAAACAACGCCGTAAGCATTGAATATTTTTCTAAATATAAATATCAAATGGATGGTATAAGAGGCATATACTTTTAAAGAGTATATATATATATGATTGTTGTGTATAAATCCTTAGAGAGGATTGGTTACGAGATATCTCGATAAATTATGTTGTTATGGGGAATGATATGAAATTAAAAAGTGTCGAAACACAATAAAAGAATAGCGCTACGAATGATTATTGATAATGAGGATATTGAAACTTATCGAAAAATATTAATATTGATGTATATATGCCCTTTATGTGAAAACGTTAATATGTGGGCTTGATGAGGAATGAGACTAACACTCCTAAAGAGGTTTCAAATATATTACTAATATATGCAATTAATTAAAATAATGATATTATTGTGAAACAAATTAGTACGCTATACTATTTTCCTTATTTGTGATTTTTATCCCAAAGGATTTTCCCAAACAAAGTCTTTAACGAGGCAGTCTGGTCACAATTAATATAAAATTTACACAAGAGATTTTTACATATATTTCGATGAAATAAAGATATGAGTTTGAATGTATTAATTGCATGTAAGCACTGAATATGATACATTACTATCTTCTGCGATTATTACGAGATATCTGAAAATCTTTATTCACGAGAAACTAAATGAAGAATATCGACTGATCTAGATGATATACTCGTACAAATCCCGCAAGGATTTCGAGATTCCCGACGCATATTTATAAAATACGCGTTACAATATTTTTTCCTTGGTTGATTTGTCCAATTGGATTTTCCTATCAAGCTTTTTAACGAGGTAACTTAAAGGCGTATATTAACATGAATAATGTACTCTTTTTAATTCTTTAGAATTTTTTCCTACTAGAGTTTTTCCTAATAAGATTTTAACGAGGCATATTCATGATATGATGAGGACTAAAGATGAAATTAGTAAAGTTTCTCAAATATATGAAATTAAATGTAACAGTTGTACTCTTTTTCATTCGATCAAATTTTTTCCCACAAGGTTTTTCAACAAGATTTTAATGAGGCAACACATGATTACTCATACAAGAATGATCAATATGAGGGGGAGTGACTTTACGCTTCCACATTCTCAGCTTTTGTCCCACAAGTTTTTTCTGGTAACGTCATGGTTATTGACACAAGCTCTACTACGAACAGTTTGAAAGTTTTTTKTGCCCATTGGGRTTTTTYCTAGTAACGTCATGGTTATTGACACAARCTCTACTACGAACAGTTTGAAARTTTTTYKTGCCCATTGGGATTTTTCCTAGTAACGTCATGGTTATTGACACAAGCTCTACTACGAACAGTTTGAAAATTTTTCTTGCCCATTGATTTTTCTTGAACTAGTTCATGAAATATTTTTGTAATTAGTCATTCAACAGGACATGTTATAAATTCCCAACCACTTTACTATTCATGCACAGTAAATGTCTTTATTATTGATAGTTTAAATAACTATTTTACCCTTAATAATATTATGTAATTACAATTGTACTATTGAAATAAGTATAACTTCAGTTATAATAATAAAATTATCTGAGAATTTTCATTCGTGGTTTAATTTCTCTATTTTCTCTTTAATTTATAACAATTAGTTATTTTTCATAAAAATATTTGAAAGAGCGATGCTTGATTCGTGTTGCAACGCGTTGCGCTTTCTGTACCAATAACGATTTTGTCAATTCAATCTTTCCAATCGACCAACCAACCAATCAATCAATCAAAATCCCAAAATGGCAAAATCAGAACAGCATTTCTGAAGAAAAATTCTTCCAACTCCACTCTATCACACTACCAGAAATTGCAAACCGATCACAACCAAATTCAAACGAAATTCACATAATATCTGAAGATTTCCCACAACTTTTCAGTGAAATATTAAAATGTCGTTCTCATTTTTCAAGCAATCGAGGACTAAAACCCCGCAGGAATTGGCGAAGGCGATCAAGGATAGTCTCATGGCGCTCGACACCAAAACTGTAGCTGAAGTCAAGGCCCTAGAAAAGGTCAACTCCCATTCCAGTAGTGGTCACGGTGTAATTTGTGTTGTGTTTTGTTCTGTTCCTTTTTTTTTTTTTTTTTTTGTCCCGGGTGGAGCAAATGCTAATTTTTGTTAAAATGCTCCTCTTTTTCGATATTCAGAAGGGATAGAGGACTTGTTTCTGAATTTATAATGTATATTATCCATGACAGTTTTTGTGATCAAAGCTCTTGAATTGGTAAATATTCTGTGCGATGAGAATTGTGCATGGGTACTCTATAGAACTCCTGTTTGAAATTAGTAGAGCTTGTTTTGATTTGTTACAATTTTGTTACTATTGACGGTAATGCGACCAATTCAGCAATAAACCACACATTTTTCACTGACATGGGGGCAATGAAATATTATTTATAGGTTTACTGTCTTGAGCTGAAATGATTTATTTTGAATACCATTGGGCACAATAGTTAGCATTGATCATTTTGTTATAGTATGAGGAGGATAAGTAGTATTATTTACTTTGTTGCAAAAAAATAGTTAGCATTGATCATTTTGTTATAGTATGAGGAGGATAAGTAGTATTATTTACTTTGTTGCAAAAAAAAGTAAGTGGTAGTAAAATAGAAAGTAGCCGAATCCAAGTTTTGAAGTTCTAATATGTTGATTTAGGGCTGTTCTTGGGTTTAGATGGCTGGTTATTCATAAAATGGTTGAATGATTTGCTTTGATCGTCTTCTTCTTCTTCTTCTTCTCCTCTTGTTTTATTTTCTGGTATGTCATGTGATTTATATCTGTCTTACCAAGATACAGGCTTTAGAGGAAGTGGAGAAAAACATATCGTCAATGAGAACTATGTTGGCAGGAGATGGTGAAATTGAGCCAAGTGCTGATCAAATTGCACAGATGACACTCGAGATCTCTGATGATGATGTTATTTCTCTTCTTTTTCACAAGTTACCCATTCTGGGATGGGAAGTAAGTAACTAAACTAACAGGAAAAAAGTTATAGATGTGTTAGTTCATTATATTTCTGCGCCTGAGAAATGTATGATATCTTCATGCAGACTAGGAAAAACATAGTTCACTGTTGGTCCATATTGCTAAAGCAGAAGGTCGATTCAGTGTTTTGCTGTGTACAATATATGGAGAATCATCTAGAGTTGCTTGACTTCCTTGTCGTTTGGTAAGAGCTTTTATACACGTATTATACGCCTGTTGGTCAGCTTGTTTGTATTTTTCTTTTTTATGTATGCTGATCGCATGTTTATATTGTACTAAGAATAAGGTCCTTGATTGGCTTCCGGAAATCTGACTACTTTACCAGGCTATGAAGTCTCAAAGATGGGTTTACTTAACTATGAATTACATTTAATAGCAATTTTTCTTAAATAATTGTATAATTCTTAATCAGCTCACCATTCCATCGTTGACCGTGTGAATCATGTATAATTTCTTCTTTTCCCGGTATTTTTGAATTCAATACTTCCTCTTTTCCTCTGTCTGATACATGACTATAGATATAAATCGCGAGAATCTTACTGCAAAAGAATACTTAAAAATAAAATATCGGCTACAACTGAGAAGGTCTTATCAATAAAATTCCATTTATCCAGGATCTAGGCATAGTTAGCAATCCATTCTATAATTCTTCTCATCCCTTCTGGTATGATCCAACAAAGAAAAGAATTGTGCAGTCGAAATAACATAAAAGCAGATATATCTTGTATTTTTTTTGTTGCGTTTGTTTCTTCCTCCCTCCTATTTAAGACCTTATAGAACCATCATGAATTTCTTGATTACATTTTGGTTGTGTTTTGGTAATTTCAAAATGATACATATTTTAAATATATACTGTGTATTTGGCAAGCAGCTACGATAACAAGGAAATTGCTCTGACCTGTGGACACATGCTGAGGGAGTGCATCAAAATACCAACTCTTGCAAAGTAAGAGAGGCATGCATTTCATTCGTCTCTTTTTGTATCCTTGTAAAAGCTTACTTATTTTCTTTAGCATGCCAAAGAATGTTGCTCGAAAGTGTGTAAGACACTTTCGAGCAAGAATTGTAGAATGCATATTTTATTATTACCGCTATTTAACAACGAGTTAAACATTTTTGTTTCAGGTACATATTGGAGTCTCCCAGTTTTGAGTTATTCTTCAAATTTGTTGAGCTACCTAATTTTGATGTTGCTTCTGATGCATTCTCTACATTTAAGGTCAGATCTTTTATATATCTGTTCTCCTATGAATTGATAATCAGCTCAAACTACTTTGTGCTATCATTTACCATCTCGAAATAAATTTTCCAGGATCTTCTTACTAAACACGCAACTGCAGTTTCTGAATTCCTGACCACTCACTACGATGAGGTGTTGCCATGTCTGTCATTATTATGCTTGAAGTAGTGTAGATGAATTTGCTATTTAAATATATTCATCTTGGAAAAAGTTATTTGTTATTTGTTTTACTTATATCATGTTATTCCTATAAGAAGCATATCTATTGCTGCATGTCAAGATTGTATACTATATTACTGATAATCTTAGCTTCGCTCTTCAGTTTTTTGAGCAATACGAAAAACTTTTGATGTCTGCTAACTATGTGACAAGGAGGCAGTCTTTGAAGGTTTGTTCTTCTCTTCAGTCTTCTGTAAGTTAGTCATATTATTGCTTGTATTGCATTAACAAGTTATCTTTAATGAACATTAGCTTCTCTCGGAGTTTCTTCTGGAATCACCTAATTCCCATATAATGAAACGCTACATTGCAGAGGTTCGCCACTTAAAAGTCATGATGACATTGCTGAAGGTAATGTTCAATACTTTATCTTCCTAATCGCTGATGATTATAATTTATTTGTTATGTCATGGGCCAGACTGATTGTTGCATGTAAGAAACTATGCTATTCAATTTTGCATTTACCAACAACTGTGGTTTGGATTGTCAGTTTATACGCATCATCCCAGTGTACCTTAATGCCCACCGATTCTGATATGTCAAGATTCTGTAAAGTTGCGCTTATGAAGATTAGCATCGTACCTTCTTCTATTGGATGAATTTTAATCATGCATCAAGTTTGATTGCATGATGCAATTGTGAAGGAGAAAAGTTGCTAAAAATATATCCTGAAGTTTTCTTAAAGCTTTTGGAGCATCATTTTCTCTAATTGAGATCTTTTCTTACAGGATTCTAGCAAAAACATCCAAATATCCGCCTTCCATATATTCAAGGTAATAACATGCTTAAACTCTTAATAGTATCTTTTACATTTTCCCTTAGAATTTGCTTGCTCAGTGAGGATATCTTCCAAGAGGCACACTCGTGCCAAACCGCCTAACCGCATCCCCTAAAACTAAATCTTAAATTTAAAAAATTATATACAAAATAAACAGAAAACCCTAAAAATCTCGACAACTAAAAACTAAAAAAATAACCCTAAAAAACTTGAAAATATAAAAACCCTGAAAAAATAATACAAAACCCTAAGAAAAACTAAAGTAAATCAAATACTAAGAAAGGAACCCTAGAAAATTAAAAAGAAAAACTGATAAGTTAACACTTGGGCCCTGCCTAACGGAATGTGCCCCATTAGGAGGTTCCCCACAAGTTTTTGTCATTGAGAAGCCAACTAAGAGTGTCATCCATTTTTCTAATCTTAAAAGATACTTTGTATTCTGTGAGTGGAATAGGATTCCCAGAGTTCTAGATTGTATGTCAAGTCCATTCTTGATTCTAAGTACATTTTTTCATTACATAGTAATTTGTTTTTAATACTCGACCACATTTTCGGACCTTTCATACTGAAATGAGTTAATTGAATTTGTTTTCAACTCTTGTATATGGTATAGTTTGGTTTGATTGTTTCATCTCACCTACACAGGTTTTCGTGGCTAACCCAAACAAACCCCGAGACATAAAAGTTATCCTGGCAAAGAACCATGAAAGGCTTTTGGAACTGCTCCATAGTCTATCTCCTGGCAAAGGTTAATTAATTGTATAATTAATAGTACAAAAACTACGGGTTATGATAATAGACTATTCATAGCCACGGAGACTTTACTCAAGATTTTTTCCTTTATTTTCTCACAATCATCTATATAAATTCGTGCCTGGTAAATCTGTGGGGTCATTGCAGGTGCTGAAGACGATCAATTTGAAGAGGAAAAGGAACTAATAATCAAGGAAATTGAGAGAGTATCTCGGCTCCCAAACCTTGAATCTTAGGTAACAGGCTCGTGTTCTTGACTAACTTCATGTATCGATCTTGTGTAACTGGGGATCGCAATCTTTTTATTATTTCAGACTTATTAGTGTAGTCAAGCTAGCATCTCCCACTCCGAAATGTAAAGTGATTTTTCGTGCGATAACAGACTCGCGCAACCAACATATTCTTAGACATTGGAAACATAATCTTCACGAGAGCAAGCGGTCATCAGGTAGAAATGACAGAGGTATTGGATGCTGCATGACTGCCCAAAAAGTCATCCTCTCTCTCTCTCTCTTATATTCACCTCTGGTTGGATGACATATAGCTAAGTGTGTTGTATCTTAGGATAATAATCATGTTTTATTTTGTTTTTTTTTAATGCCTGTCCAATCTTGTTGTGCTTGTTTATGTTCTCATATATCAAGCTTTCTTATCTTTTTGGTTTGAGCAAAAGGTTGTGAAGGGGCCAAAATTTGGTTAAAAGTTTGTGGGATCATAGTTGTCTTTGTTACATGGTGCAAGCATGATGAAATATAACAACAATCACTGTATGTGTGCTTACTAGAATTTCTGCTGTTGAATGAAATTTTATTGCATTTATTTTCGAAATACGAAAAATCTGCAAGGCTCCATATTAGAACCTCACTGCCCATTACCATTTTCCTTGGCCAAGTGAAAACCTTCCCCACTTGTCATTCAAAGTTGACCTCTTGCTCTTTCAAAAAGAAAGAAGAAATAAAAGTTGATCACTTGTTCAGATTTTAGTGCACCAAAGAGGTGGTCGTATTAAAAAAAAAGAATAGCATATGCATTTTTGTATTTTAAGGCACAGGCCATATTTCGAGGGTCCAGGTTCGTCGAACATCCACCGATTTATTAAAGATAAAATGCAGCACATTGTCAAACCCACCGATTTTGGTTATGCACCCAAAGATAACATAAAGATAAAAGGAAATATAAAGATAAAGAGGAAATAATTAATTTTACTTAAAAAGGAAGAGAGACAGAGAGAAAAGGAAAAACTTCTATAGCCTATAATAATAACCCCACACTTTTTTGATTTTCAAATATTACCCAAATTACATCACGACGAACGATGATGGGCATCTTTCTCCAACCTTTCTTGGCATGTGATTAAACCCCCACCCAAATCCCATCCCCAACAACTAAACACACATCTACTGCGTGTATATCACAATCTGTATCTATCACCCCCTTCAATTCAACAATCCTCCATGGACTTCTTCAAATCAGTTTTCTCCGACCCTACCCCCGACCCATCTCCGCCGTCCAGCCCCACCGCCGCCCCACGAGTTCCCGAAACTGCCCCTCCCTCTCCTCCTAATTCCTCATGGCCATTCGGATCGATCATTTTCAAAACCCTAGCCTCGAAATCCGAGTCCTTAATCGACAACTACTATAAGGATCTCCAGGAATTGGGCTCCGGCTTGAAAAAGGAGACTTCGGTCATACGCCAGGCCGCGAGCCGAGCCGTCCAGGACCTCCCGGCACGGCTCGAGTCCGGCGCCGCCATCGCCCAGGAGTCCCTCGAGGCCGTGGGCCAGGCCATCGACAACGTGGGATCCACCGTCTCCGAAATTATCGGTAAAGATTTGAATTTCGCTTCCAATGAGAGTGAAGATGATGATGATAATAATAATACTAACGCAGGAATTAGTAATCTTAGTGAAAATTCTAAGCCGTACAGTAGGATAGAGGCGATTATTCGTTCAGTGCAATGCGATATTAGGACTTATTGCGACGAAATCGATGAAAATGAAAACGGTTACGACGTGTGGAAAACTGGGTTTAATCTCGAGGAGAAACGGGAGGAGATCGAACGGCTGGTTGATGAGAATGGCACGATCAAGGATATTTATGACGAGGTAGTGCCGGTGAAAGTTGACAGAGGGACATTTTGGTGTAGGTACTTTTATCGGGTGGATAAGGCAGTTAAAGCCGAGGAGGCCCGCGCGAGGATCGTGAAACGAGCTATTCTTGGCGATGAAGAGGAGGAATTGAGTTGGGATTTCGATGATGATGATGACAATAATGATAATGAAAATGGAAAGAAGGGAGTTGAAAATCGGGATACCGAGGGTGTTGGTGTGTCGGGGACAAAGATTGTCGACGAGGAGGAGAAATTAGTAGACAATGAGAAAGAGGTTTCGTCGGATGGGAAGCTTGGGAGTGATATTTCGATTATTTCGAGCCAAAGGTCATCACATGCCGAGGATGACATGGGATGGGATGAGATTGAAGATACCGCTAGTGGCGATGAGGGCAAAGAAAGTTCGCCTAGTGCTAGTAATGCAATTGGTTTGAAGAAGGGGTTGGGTTCTGCAGATGAAGAAGAGTTGACGTGGGATATTGAGGATGACGATGACGAACCTGTTAAGTTGTGACGTTCTTGATTGTATTTTCCCTCCGCTTTCTAAGCCATCGACTTGCAATTGTTAATAGGATGATATGGTAATCTTTATACCTCTCTTTGCCTATTCCTGCAAAGTGTACATGTGGTTTTTATTCGAAGCCACAGTTAAAAATAATTATATCATGTCAATATTTTGGCTCTTCTATTTTTGGATGTTTTTGATTCAGCTCATATACAATATCTTGCATTGCTGTATGATTGGTTGTACGTTTGAATTTCTGGAGTTTTTATTATAGCCAAGCTGGTTTGTCTAATTTTAGTCAGCTGGACTGTTCTGCAATTAGTTGAAACTTTTTTTAGCTTGTACATTTTGGACTCGCAGTGTGGCAGTCAAAATTCTTTCACAACCTATTGCTCGTCTTGGTGGCAAGTGGAAACAGACAATTAAAGCAGGTTGGGTTTTAACATGAAGTATATTTGTATCAAATATATCTTTTCGAAAGTTGGTACTCTTCTTCTAAATTGCCCAGGTCTCGTGCATGGTGCATCAATAGGTACATAATGCTTTCACATTTCATGATCATGAGATAAATAAGGATGCCTTTCTATCGTGACGTTAGATGAACTATAAACTCTTGGTATACCACCATACGTAGCTTTCTGCTATTAGCGCATTTCGTGACCGTGAATGCATGATTTTGTATCCGCTGAAATTATTGTTAACATAGTCCTGTCACACTAAAATAGACTTGTTTTCTATTTTGATCATTCACACAAGTTGTAGGGTTTTCCTTGATGAGAACATCAAGTACTTGTTATTTTACTAAATGCCCCTATTTAAACTTTTGATACATTTATTGCAAGGGTAATATAGAAGAAAACAAAGACAAACTACAATTCCATCAGCAGTTTATATGTTCTTCTACGGTTAAAATACGGGGGAGTAATTACTTTCTGACACCGCACATGACAAGTGATATACAATAGGAAAGGCCAACTCGATTATAAACTGTCCACTTTCTTAATTAGTTGGATAAGTGGTATGAAGGGCATAAGTTTGTCAAAATCTTATAGTCCGTGGGACAAATTAAAATGATATAAAATAGAGATTTTTTATATAAGTTATATATATATATATACATATATATAAATAATTGTGACACGATATCATATATTTTTTTTAATACTACTACTAATATAGTAGTTAGTAACATATTAGTAAAAACAAAAAAAAAAAAAACTTCTACGGTGCCGTGAGGGCACCATTTTTCACTTAATCACAACCATTAAATCAAAAGTTGGTTACATATATTGATAAATGGATGAATGTAAATGCAGAGGGGTGAGTAGGGGGCATGATGCCTTCACGACACCTTAGTCATTTCCTAAAAAAAGTTATATCTTACAATATAAATCATATTTGCTTTTGAGCCCAAATATGAATGTTGTTTTTGCGACTTTTGTGATGTAATCTTATATAATAATGTACTTTTAATTAATATAGTATTTAGCCTAATAATTAATATAATACTTAGTCATGTGTTTCATATTACAAATAAAAGATATATTGAAAACATATATATTTGGAAAATTATAAATATTAATTATTTTTTTTCTTTTGGGCCATCTTTGTCGTAAAATATAGAAAAACCTTCACTTCATTACTAGGTATTATTTTGAAGAATAACTCCCAAATTGCAAGTTTCATTATAATGAGAACCCCCTTTATTTGCGAAATAGTGCTTTTATTATATAATCCTAGTGATTTTAATCATATAAGAAAAATTACAAAAAATATGATACATCCGTTAATTAGATCTAAACCCATAATTGTCATTAGGTTCACATATAAGGTAGTGGTTCTTAATTGAACCTAATCCGCCCCCTCTCCCTCCCCCTCTCTCTCTCTCTCTCTCTCTCTCTCTCTCTATATATATATATATATATATATATATATATATATATATATATATATATATATATATATACTATATTAATCACCAAACATTGCTTTATAAAATTGTGAATAAGGCATATATTTTTTTAATTAAATTACGGCGCTTTTATTAAAAGAAGGAGAAAAGAGTTCGAATACATAGCAAAGCAGTGAAAAAACGAAAATAAAGATACTAGCGCTTCACAAGGAATCCCCGCTTAAGAGAATTTTTTGAATCTCTACGTATAGGAGGAGAATCTTCTTCTTCACCAATATCCGCCCAAGACTTTCTAGAAGCGATACTCATAAGTTGAAGGGCGGGAGAAGATTTTGTATCGTCAACAATGAAAGGAGTAGGAGCTCCTGTTGTAGTTTTTTTAATGATATCGATTAAATCTCTATCAGTGGCAGGTTTACGAAAAAGAAGGGTGCGATGTTGGCTTCCAATATTCGAATCATCCACTATAATGCTTTCTTCACTTGCAAGATAGATTGTTGGGGCATGTCGCGCCGGAGGAGAAGCCTTATCTGAAGAAGCAGGTTCCTCATAAGGCACAATCTGTCTAGTGGTGTCACAAATAATCTCAGCCGATCTGCAAACGGTCGACTGGTTCTCCCTACAAAGCTGCGCAGTTAGTTTCTCACCATTGTTTGAGTCACTCTTAGCAGACTCAGAAGCGATATGGTAATCCTTCCCTTCCAAACCAGAAGGAGTATCAAGAGTAGCGGCGGCTTTGGGAGCCGTGTTCAAGGGGGAGGAGGGTTCGGGAACCGAAGTGGGGAGCGAGAAGGGGTGGGACAGAGACTCCATGCCGACATCGGACTATAATGCGTCAAAGGCGTTAGAAGTCTTCAGAGGAGGCTCGATAGGCTCGGAAGTCAAGCGGGAGTCTGTACGAGTATAGACCCTATGCTCCCGAGAGTCAGAACGTCGGCGGCGTCGAGTGTTAATCGTATGTCAATCGTCCATGTTATCATTCCGAGTGGCGTGAGGTCTGTAAGAAGGACAAGAACCAACAAGATGTCCAACCGATTTACAGGAAGAATAGAAATCTGGCAGGTTCTCATAGCCAATGGAGATATACCCCACAATATCCTTTACGTTCAATCATCACAGTTTCATGCAAGGTATTTTCAAGGTTAACCTAAACCAATACACGAACGAAATGGCCAACCGTGCCATTAATAGAGCACTCATCAATTTGTAAAGGAGTGCCAACAACCCTAACGATATTCAAGATAAAAGAGCGGTCCCAATATTCAATAGGTAACTCATAAATACGAATCCAAACCTGTGTTAAAGCCGATGAGGTTTTGTGAATAAGGCATATATAAGATATGATTTTTCTAATGAAATATTTTTTCACGATGTTACTAATTACTATATTATTATTAGTGATTCTTTTTTATGATATAGCGTCACGATATATATATATATTTATAGGGGTGGGTTATCGGTTCAATGAGAACCCTCCCTTATTTGCGAATCTTCGAACTAGTACTTTTATTATATAGTATCAGTACTTTTATTATATAATCACAATGCTTTATTAATATTTCAGTTATATATCAACAATGTTTTTAATCAAATAAAATATATACAATAAATCCGATCCATCCATTTAATTAGATGTAAAGCCCATAATTAACCTTAGATTCACAACTAAGTACATGGTTCTCATTGAACCTAATCCTATATATATATATATATATATATATATATAAGGTTGGGTTCAAATGAGAACCCGTCATTATATGTGAACCTAGGGACTCATCTTGATTGAATCATATAATTGCACTTAAGTATTATTATATTATTTATATTTTTTGTATTTTGATTGAATCATTAATAATATTCGGTTACATACTTATATTATTGCAAATATTTCGTAATTTACTTATATTTTATATTTGATTCTAAAAATAAAATTTATTTAACTTTATTATAAATATAGCTTATCTAGATTATATATATAATTATATTTTTAATTAACATTATCTTATAATTATTTTTTAATTAATATAATTAATTTAGATCTTTTTTCTAATTATATATGATTTTTATATTTCTATAGCAGAAGAATAAAATGAAATATTGAATTGGGTAAAATATAATAAAAGTAAAAGATTGAAATATTGAATTGGGTAAAATATAATAAAAGTAAAAGATTAAGTTTGGCAAAATATATAAAAGGAAATATGTTAGATTATGTAGGTATTAGAATTTTTATATTAAGTTTTCAAACCTTCAAAATTCGCAAAGTAAATATTCGAGTCACTAAAAATTACACGTTAGCCCGAAACTTACTAGACAGACACACAGTGTAAGAGTCTTATCAATAGGTGGGATATATGTATGTATAAGATTAGATTCAAATGAGAATTACAGCATTATGGCCAATTGTAGGCTTTAGATTTTATTAAGTGGATAGAACTCAACCATCCACACACACACACACACACACACACACACATATATATATATATATATATATATATATATGGGTTCAAATAAGAACCATGTCATTATATGCGAACTTCAATTATTCAAATAATTATAATTCGACCCTAAATTTTGAAATAATTGCTAAATAAATCCTAAGCCAACCCTAATTTTTGAATCAGATTCAATTATCTAAATAATTACAATTCAAACCTCCCCCCCCAACTAATCTTAATTTTTCGAAATCAACCTCAATTATCTAAATAAGTATAATTCATCCCTAATTTTGAAATAATTGATAAATAAACTCCAACTAACCCTAATTTTTTAAATCAACTTCAATTATCTAAACAATTACCACTCAACTCTATATTTTAAAATAATTGCTAAATAAACCCCAAGCTAACCCTAATTTTTAAAATCAATTTCAATTACCTAAATAATTATAATTCAACCCTAAATTTTGAAACAATTTACTAAATAATCCCAACAATAATCATACTTTTTGAAATAACCCCACAATTATATATCTAAACAATTAAACATTTAATTAAACAAGAACTTAAAAAAAAAAAAAAAAAAACTTCGACTGGTGGTGGTTGGTTGCTCGCTCATCCTATCTCCGCCTGCATCATGTTTTTTTATTTTATTTGATCAAGTGCGGATGCGGCTGGGGTTGAGGGTTAACGAATTAGGGTTTTTGCCAAAGGTCATTAGTGCCATCGGTGAAAGAGGCCATTAGGAACTCGTCGGCATACCTACAAATTATTATTTTGCCTACATATATCACTCGTCGGTATAAGTGGTCGCCGGTTACCCGTTGTCATATTAATTACTAATTACATTTAGCACTTTTTCACCGATGGGGTGTTTGCCGATGGCCTGCACCGATGGAATCGTATGGATACAAATCGTGGGCATGCAGTTTCTTACCCATTAGTATTTGTCGTTTTTTTTTAATATGAAAATAAAAAACTATATATTGATTTAGTGAGAGAGTAAATAATTGATGAATTAATAAATTATTAGAGTACAAGTGTTTTTACAAATATAAGTACACAATCATTCTTGCAAAGTTCGGTCAATTGATAGCATAGGTTCAAACAATATGGACGAAAAGTTGGACAGTAATAGAATGCATGGACGAAATCAGGAATTACGTCCGAAGTGATGCATTTTTTTTGAAAATTAAAAAAATATATATTTTACAACTTAAACAAATATAATAATTTTATATGCAATTAACCCTTGTCTCGATTGCTCATACTAAAGTCGTGTTCTTACAATTTTCATACATACAATTATTGTTTTGTTGTTACAATTAATATACGAAAAATTAACACATGATGGATAATATTATCAACAAAATGATTTTATAAACTTCTTTGTCTTTTGATTATTCTCTAAATAATAACCAAATCCTCAAAATAAGGACAAGATCAATAATAAGGGAATGAAAGTAAAAAAATAGATTTTATCGGTTAAATATAGGTCCCAAGGACGTGAAATCTTATAAATTAAAGCTACACATTTAAAATGGGCCACACTTTTGTGAGACTGAACTAACGGATCATCCGTGAGGCCAAAATTTCATATCAATACATTATAATGTAAAAATCAATACATTATAATGTAAAAATCAATACATTATAATAAAAAATCAATACATCATAGTACAAATAAATTACAGTACAAAAACTAATACATTATAGCACGAGTTAAATATTTATGAAGAATTTATACTTTACAGTGTAAAAATCAATACATTACATTACAAAAATCGATACATTATAATATCGGGTTAAATGGCCTAATGGGTCATGACCTATTAATCTGGCCTAACACAAATGTTTGCCTAAAATATAAGGTACCTCAACAGTTTTTAATTTGGCAAACACTTGTGTTAGGCCAGATTAACGGGTCATGACCCGTTATGCCATTTGACCCGATACTATTATGTATTAGTTTTTATACTGTGATGTATTGGTTTTTGTACTGTAAAGTATTAGTTTTTCATAAATCTCTGACCCGTGCTATGATGTATTGATTTTTGTACTGTAATACTTTTGTACTAGATGTATTGGTTTTTTATTATAATGTATTGGTTTTTGCACTATAATGTATTGATATGAAATTTTAGACTAACGGATGATCCGTTAGTCCGACCTAACAAGAGTGTTGCCCTTTTAATTTAAAGAGCTTTCAAGAGCCGACTCACAACCTCAAACTTGAGCTCGAGCTGACAACAATGGGCTCGATTGGAAACGAGGAAAAATTTTTTTTGGTCCGGCTAGCAAGGAGATATCGGTGTATTCTAGTCAGCTGTTTTTTGTTCAGGCGGCGGCCATGGAAGGTGGTGATTCAGGTCTAGCTAGGCGGTGAGCGGGTTCAAGGGTGTCGGAATCTGTGAAATTGGGTCTCCTCTTCTATCTGAATTTTTTGGCAATGCTTATGTGTTTTGAGGTGATGATTTTCTGAATTGAGCCATAATTGAGGATTTGGGTTAATTGGTTGTGCACCATTGTCAATGTCGCTCATGGGAAATCAACAGCTGTGAAGGGACGGTGAGAAGAAGATGAATTGGGAGAGAAAGAGTGAAAACGAGAGAGATGAAACGAATTTTTTTTTAGGAAACTTTTTTATAGCCATTCCCTTTTCCAGTCCTTTTTTTTTTTTTTTT
>BMAC01001135.1:112079-123334 GCA_014905375.1 Phtheirospermum japonicum
ATATTATATATATTATTTATAAATATATTTATAATAATATTATGCATTTATATATTATTATTCATAAATATAATCTACATTTATAAATATAATATAATTAATTATAATTATACTTATAACTTAATTTATATATCTAATATATATTAAAAGTATATAATCTTTCACATGTAATTTCTCACATGTAATATTATTAAAATGCTGACGGGCTTGACCCGCCAGCAATACTGACGGGCCACGCCCGTCAGGCATTTATAAAATTAAAAAAAAAAAAAAAGGGGTGGGGGGGGGGAAATACTGGCGGGAAGTATTACTGACGGCCGATGCCCGTCATATATAAATGCATAATATTATTATAAATATATTTATAAATAAATATATATATATTTATATATATATATATATATATAAATAATTATAAATATATATTATTTGAAATATATATTTATTATATATTGTATATTAATAATAATATATTATTTTTATAAATATATAATATTATTTATAAATATATAATTATTATATTATATTATATTTATAAATGTATAATTTATATTATATTATATTATATTTATAAATAATTAATATAATTATATATTTTATTTTATAAATAATMARTTAAATTATAAATATATAATATTATTTTATATGTATTATAATTATAATATTATAAATTATATTTTAAATAAATTGCTGACGGCTTGCCCGTTAGCTTTTTTTTTTAAATTTTTATTTAATAATTCTGACGGGCAAGGGCCGTCAGCATATATTTTTTTATTTTTTTTAATTAAAAATTATATCCTGACGGGCAAGGCCGTCAGGATAATTAAGCGGGATAGTTTCCAGCTCTTTCCCTGAGGGGATACTGACGGGTATATATGCTGACGGCCATGGCCGTCAGTAAATCCGCCAGCATTTTTTTCCGTCAGTATTTTCGTCAGCATTGCTGACGGCTTTTTGCCCGTCAGCATATCCGCCAGAATTGCCGGATTTTTTTGTAGTGCATTATCTCTTTCTAAAATTTTATCTGCCTAAAATATTTTTTTCACTATTTCTTAACAAAACGAAACGAAAGAAAGTGAAAGGAAGTGAAAGGCTTGGTGTGAGAGGAAAAAAAAAAAGAAGGTCCCCTGACTCTTTGTTGTTGTTTAGCTACTTGTGGCCATGGAAGGAGGAAGGAAGCAAGAAACAGACTCTATCCAATTAATACCTTCACGGGCACCCCCTAATTTCTATTTATATTAAGCAAATACTCAAAATATCAATCAAATGTATTCCATTATCAATTTGAATAATATATATGTTGTATAGAATTGCTCTTTTTTCCTAGAATAGTTCTTGGCCATATCTATATAAATATGACAAAGCTTGTACAAACGATATACAAGATATACACACAACTTTCATATTCTACTTTGTTTTGGACCAATCGACAATCTTTTTATTTTTATTTTTACTGCTCACTGTTATATGCAATTATATGTAGCTCGAGAAAACAGGATATTAGGCCAAACCACACGAAACTTTATTATAGCATCTCTCTGTAATGACGCTTGGTATTTTAATAAGTAGAATTGAGAAACTTCTCTCACAAGTAATCAACAATTGAGAAAGACACTACTAACGAATGGAAGCCATGAGATATATTTTATGTAAAGTAACATTAATTTGTACACACACTCACAATAATACATACTTTGCTTTATTTTTGTCATTTATTGGATATCATCTTATCATAAGGAAATAAAGTTGGAAGATATTAAAAAAAATAAAAATCTTTAAATTTAAAGAGCCTCTTGAGAATGCTCTAAAAAACATCTAGTGAGTCTTATTATGAAAGATGGAGACGTTTCAAGTCAATTTAGCCCATCACAATCAGCCGAGTCTAAATTCAATATTTAGAAAATTGATATAATTTGGATGTAACATCTCAATTGCCTCATAAGAGTGTACAGCCAGTGAGCATGTGCAAAAATTAATGAATTCACTACTAAAATAATGGTTGCGTATAGCACTACAATTTGTTAACATAATTACTTTGCAATAACACAAACTCTCATATATAAAGCAGGTGGTGTGTGTCAACATTATACCAAAAATCATCATGGCCTTTTTGTCCCTCCATCAAACGCTCTCCATTTTCATTGCTGCTATTATGGCCTTCTCTGTTCTAGCATCAGACGATAAACACTGCGGCGACCTCTCATCGGTCGAAAACATATGCAAAACGACAGAGTTTCCCGATCTATGCTACACCAGTCTGGTTCCCAAGATCGGCCTGTTCGCTGATCCTCAACAAATCTACCGTCAATCAGCCCAAATAGCCCTCTGCGAACTCTGGAAAGCATCGGCCGCTTTTGCCGAGAACTCATCTCTCGAACAACTCATCGCAAAAATACTGCCGGGCAACGAATCAGCCACGTCAGCATTGCTGGATTGCAGGCTACTATTGGTGTCCCATGCATCGTCCAACGTTTATGACTCGCTTTCGCTGAATGAAAAAATCATTATATCATCCAATGCGCGCAAAAATGTACTGAAGTTGCTTAGCGGGGCGGTCTCTGATCTCGAGGGGTGCGTAAACGGATTTACCAATTTGTCCTTGAAGCTAAGAAATGTTGTCCTCCGCAAGCTGAAGAAGTCGGCTGAGTATACGTTGAACAGCCTTTATATTGTAGACGAGATCGACAGATGTCTAGTGGAAGCAACCAAAAATTAATTCTGATTATTTAGCTTTTGAATCTGCAGGCTTGTACTATAATGTGTTACCAACACATTAATTGTGCTAAATAAAAATAAATCTAGTTAAAATAAATATTAGAGCTCGATTGCACCGGAATGATCACTAAGTTTGAGGCGAATTGGAAAAATGCATATCTTTTAGCCGCCTTGACTAAAATGTGAAACTCATACATACTTGTTAAGAATAGTAGAATATATTCAATCAGGATCGTTGGACTATAATAGTAGAATCAATGTCAAGATCTCTTAACTACACATTCATAAATCGAGACTATTTTCTTTTTTCTTCAAATCACACACATATTTTTACTCTCCTGCTTGCATTTCAGTTCACGCATATACATGCACCCACATATATAGAGATTTGTATATTATATTGCATATCTATATATGTATACTGGTGAGTGTGTATATAAACTAAACATATGAAAGTTATGATTACCAATCTCCATCAATGAAGAGAAGTTTGAAATAAAAAATGAAGAAAATTTCTTACCAAATGATCTAATCGATAGTCATTTTTCTGTCTATTTAGCAGTGGTTATCTATCATTAATTACCACCATTTCTCTCTCTTCTCTCCTTAGTGGTTCAATTTTATTTATTGGGTCGAGAGTTTATTTGCAATATTTCGATTTCTGATACATAAAGTCATATATAAGATGCAACCGTAGAGCATACTTTCTTTATATTACTCAAAGAGTGAGGTAATGCCCTTAGAGCTAAAAAGATCGTGATTACTCTTCGGTTATGATAATATATCTATATATATATTAAAAGAAAGGTCTGGAGAGAGAAAAAATATCACTTAAGATTAGTTTCTCTATTTAATTATATAGGAATTTTCTTAACATAATTAGAATAGACACCATAATTAATATTAATGATGATTTATTTTCTTTCTTTAATTAAAAAGCCATCTAGGATTAATTTATTTTTTAATTATGTAGGAATCTTCTTAAGATAATTAAGATAGATACTCTAATTAATATAAAATAATAAGAATTAATATAAAAATGTAATTTATTTTTTTAATTAAAAGCCACCTAGAATTAGTTTTTATTTTTTTATAATTATGTAGGAATTTTCTTAACATAATTAGGATAGATACCTTAATCAATATTAAAAATAACAAGATCATTTGAATATGTATGTATGTATGTATGTACAATCACTTTTATGTCATTTTGGGTTTTATTATGAGTTTTTTGTTATATTGTTTTACATTTTTTTGTATTTCTTTTATTGTGAGTCCAACAATATCAAATTTATCAATTTTTTAAAAAAAATACTTTGACCATTTTTTTAAATTAAATTGTATAAAAATATGCAATACAACATAATTAATATTTCTTTTATTGGTTATCAACAAGTTATATCAAATATTATTACGATTCAATACTTTTCTATTTGAATTGATCTCATAAACTAATGTATTCTGTTACTATCTCAGAAGCTGAGCAAAACAACACAAGTGTGAACCCAATATCGAGTGGAATGAACACTATGTAATCAATTATAATAGATTTTGAAAACTATCAACTAATTCCGAAACTAATAATGGGAAAGTCACCTTTGATAGCAAATGTTTCTAAAGACGGTAATTTTGAAAGTATTCATATCATACTTAGTTTTTATCAAGTTTCAGAATTGAATTAATTCTGTTAGGTATGCATTTACGTTTTACATACCAATCACTTCAATTTCATTGGAGTATTTATATTTTATTTAGTATACTTATACAATTATTAGCTCACTGTAGAGGTAACAATGAAAAAAAAAAATATTTTCATACCGAAGTTGCAGTAGACCTACAATCCATACTAGATAAACAACTTAGTTAAGTCGTTTAAAATGGCCAAACAAATGTTTAGAAAAGATGATGTTGCTAAAGTGAAATTTTGTCTACTTAGGAGAAGAGACAAGGGTGGAAGGACGCACAATCTTTTAGAAGTGGACAAGTTTTCTATATTTGTTGTTGGTGATCTTGATCCTCACAGTGGTAGGATGGATAATATATTAGGAAAGAGATCTGGTAATTTGAAACGTATCAACGAGTTTCATCCTTCGCACCTTACTCTAAAATATCCATTGTTATTTTTTTTTATGAGAAAGATATATATTTTTCTAAATATCGAAAAGCTAAAGGCAAGGATGGATACTATGTGAACCAGAGGGGGTTCTTTACTCATCGATTTCATGAAAGGGAGATTGATGTAACCATTAATTTATATAGTCGATGACTCATACTAAAATTTATTTTTGATCGGTATACGACGATTGAGTGGTACGTCAGAACCCATCAATAAAAATTGCGAAACGAGATGTATATTGGAACTGCTGATGCAATGTTACAAGTTGAAACAGATGACTCAAATGTTGGTACTCACGTTGTCTTGCCTACGATATTTACTGTCGGTGCTCAATTGGTTGAGAATTACCAAGATGCTATGACAATTTGTCGGTGTGCGGGTTATCCTAATTTGTTTATTACATTCATGTGCAATTCTAAATGGCTAAAGATTGTTCGCTTTGTTGATAAAAGAAATTTAAAACTGGAGAAACAACTTAATATAATTTCAAGGATTTTTAAAACCAAGTTAGACACTTTTTTTTTCATCGGAGACTTCACGTAAATCTCTCAACCAAGTTAGACACTTTGATGAGATAATTACGTGATAACGGAGTTTTTGGATAAATTATTTTAGGTGGGTATAAGAAAATTGTAAGTTTTCATATTATTTAATCTAAGAGTAATAAATTATTATTGTTTGTTATTTTTTAATTTATCATTGATTTATATTTTATAAATTCTTTTAAAGTTATTTACACTGTGGAGTTCCAAAGAGAGGTCTTCCTCATGCGTACATATCTTTTTCTATCAAAGGAAGACATGCCTAAATGTTGATGCTATTGATCGAATCATTTAAGCTAAAATCCTTAATGAAAAAGAATATTTAAGATATTATTTCGCTTTATCGAATTTGATGATTCATGAACCATGTGGTCATTTACGAAAATTGTCTCCTTGCATGGTTGATGGAAATCGCACAAAACATTTTTCAAAGAAGTTTGTAGATACTATTACTGTCAATAATGATGGTTACTCAGTATATAAACGTAGAAAAATTGGAAGAATTGTTAAAAAAATGGTATTTAGCTAAATAACCGGTAGTCATTCTATATAATCTTTATTTATTGCTGAAGTATGGAGCTCAGTTGTTCAAATATATCAATAAAAGGTAACGATAGGATCACTACAACATTCTATTAGAACAAAAACAGAGATGCATAGGATAAAAGGATTAATGAGATAAACATGCATTATGATTGTCGTTACATTTCTCCATGCGAAACGGCGTGGAGAATATTAGGTTATGAAATCTAATATATCTCCACCGGTCTTGCTCTTGAGTTTTCATCTTTCAGAAGAGTATAATGTATTATATAATAATAATAATCAGTTGGACGTGATATGCAAATCAGCACATTATAGCATATTTTTAGGTTGGTTCGAGACGAATAGAAAATATTTGTAAGCACGGAATTTGACTTATATTGAGTTTTCTCATAATTTTGTTTGAAACTCAACAACAAAAGAATGGATACCTAGACAGCTAGATTTGTTCTCATTAGCACGAATGTGATAACTATTATGTTTGATCTCTTAAATGAAATTCGAGAATCCCAATGTCACGTTGATATAAAAAGAGTTAACGACAAGCAATGCAATACATATTGAGATACATGTTAATCTCTATGATTATTGTTAGATGATCGAGAATATATTGACGGTAATATCAGACGCAAGTATATATATATATATTATTTAAGTGTACATATATACAATAATTAATTAAATATTTTAATACATTCAAATCCAATTATTTTTATTTAAAATAAAAATACTACCGTGCACAGTACTAGCTTATAATGATAATAGAAGAAAAAAAATTAACTTATGAAAGATATAACAGGCACCACATGTAAACTACCACAACAGAATCCAGCCAATACCCATGAGTACAAAGGATTAACGAATTCAAAATAATCCCTTTCTTCCATAAATTTCTAAGGAATAATCTGTTGCGGCAATCAAACATAAATTCAAATCACTGCAGCAAACTTAAATTCATTCAAACACATGGCACCAAACTGTGAATCCCTTATTTATGCCAGATCGACTTACACAAGTTCATAATAACACCTCGTTCAGAGTATACGACTCGGTGTAAATAGCGACCACATATTCACAAGTGCAGAGGACGACATACAATTCCCACATGACAGTCTCCATATTTACTAAAAGAGACGGCAAAAAAGCAAACTCCCTACGATAATCTTAACAAAAACACGGTTTAAGCAATAAATAAATGAAGGTCTCAGTTGTCCTGTTTGAGCATCCGCAGAATGGTAAGGAACAGATTGAGCACGTCCAGGTAAAGTGTGACAGAAGCCCAGATATACTGATCGTACGTGAAGCGCTTGATCAAGTTGTCAGTATCGTAAACAATGTATCCCGAGAAAATGATGGCACTGATCGCGCTATAGATGGCAACAGAGGTTGATCCAAATGGGAAGAACATCTACATCATCGATACAAAATATGGTTTAACCACTAAAAATGATAGGAATGGATGTATATTTATATTTTACATAAATACCTTTGACTTGGTGTAATTGCAAAAAGAAATATCCAGTAAAACCTAAATTAATTAGTCTTGGGACTGCTAAAATTTATTAATTTATCGAGATAATACATTAATATGTGGGTCCGAAATCGGGACCAGCAAAAAGTATTATTTAAGCTAGGTTATTAACTAATCAAGTATTAAATTATTGAGGTTTTAGTCTATCAAAATAACAAATTTTACAAATTCTACCCTCTATTGGGGGGTGGGTGTAATTTTTTTAAGAAAATACAAACCCTTGGGGGTAATTGTAATTTTGAAAGATAATAGTTTTTTCTCCCCTTGTTATAAGGTAAATTGTTTTTTTTTTCCTTCGTAATTAACCTTAAATATACATGGAGGGAGAAAGAGAGGAAACCTGAATAAAGCCAGTCAAAACCAAGACGAAAAGACTAGTAAACAAGATTGGTCCGAGGTAGCTGAAGTCCTTGCCCTTCTTGGCAGCCCAGAAAGTATAAGCCGTCAGAGACGCAACTACAGCTGATGTCAAGATTAAGGCTTCAAGCACAATTCTTCCTGTAAGTAGGTCCAAGTGAGAAGGCAAGATAAGTATTTTATGTACCCCTAGCATCAATCTTGCATCCAATAGGAAGTTACTAACTGACCTTCGGTATTGGCACAGCTCACACCGACGGTTAAACTTAGAGATGCGGTGAATAGCCCAAGGAAAATGAAGTTCAATGGGTGCTTTTGTTGATAAACATGCAGGGGCCACAATACTATGCAAGATACAGATTCATTAGTAACAACGTTAAAAGGATATTAACAAGGTAGTACAACTGAAGCTTAGATCGTGTGATGAAGGGATATATTGTTTTGAAAAAGCTTTACAAAAGACTGACAACATAATTTAAAACCAAAAAACACTAGTAGACAAAAACACTCAATTAATTAAACACAATGCGCACAACATCATTTCTTACTTAAATAACAAACTCATATCAAGAAATGTTAATTCCATCAATACATCTCATAAAACCTCTTCCCCACATTCCTAATGAGAAACATTGGTTTTTTGAAATTTAGCAAATATCAACATCATATACTTGCATAAGAAAAACACAAGTTCAAATAAATTCATATGCATCTACAACCACTAATCAGACAGATCTGAAAATCTGTTACCAGCAAAGTCAATCAGGAAATTTGAGAAAATAAGGGGGGGAATGTAATTTTATAAAAAAGGGAAAGAAAAGGCAAAAAAGAAACGATTTTTAGAACAGCAGAACATAATTATCATTTATAAACAAACTACCACATAAATTTTGGTACTGCAAAATGCAAATAAGAAATCGCAGATCGAAAGTCGATTAACTTAGCAACTAAATAATAGGGCTCACATATGAAGGGCAAAAAGACGAGGAAAAGCAGGATGCCAGAATTTTCACGGAGGAGATCGTTGATCGGAGCGTATAGCACAGTGGCGGCGGAGACGGCGGTGGTCATGAGGATCTGCGCCGTCAATATTCCGTATACCTTGCGTATGAATCCCCATCGAAGCTGATTCTCGCCGTGCCCGATCCCGGGGTACAGCATCTCCCCGGATTCTAGGTCAATGTCTCCGCCTTTCATCGCGGCGGAGGAGGCGCCGGCGTTACTCACTCTGGTATAGCCGAACATGATGATTCAGATTTCGACGAGGGAGTGGTCTTTTTCTCTCTCTAGAAATCTTCTTTGGTTATCTCTGTGGAGAGATAAAATGAGATATGTATCAAATGTATGTTTAGCGTCCGGTGATTGACGTTGACTCGTAACCGGATATTCGGGTCGAATCAAGTCGGTTTGGGTCGGTGGATCCTATCCCTAGAGAAAATTATTTCATATTTACAAGTGGACGAGTTTGTGACGCGCTATGATGCACGGATACTTCAAAATATGATATTTTATCGCGTCGTGTCCCCCGTGTCGTGTCCTGTTTTACGTTATAATTTACGTGTCATAAGCGTGTACGCGTGTCGTGTCACGAGTCTAATTCCCGTGTCGGTGCAACCTAGGTGACGCGCTATGTCAAATTCGGGAAGCTAATGAGACTATCCCGATCCATAATCCAATGGGTCTGAGGCTGTGTTTGGTTGATTAGGCCGATAAGTTAGCTTATTGTCAGGTCCTGTGACTTATGACTCGGCGGGGCGAGTCATCTGCGCGCTAAGTAGCGCGATATCACTCGGCGCGAGGCGCGGAGCGGGTGACGAGCGGCACCGAAGCTTCTCGGTCGAGGCTGCCGAGCAATGTGGCACGCGTAACCTGCGAAGGTACGCGGCGCCAATAGCCAGGCATGATGTCGAAGCTGTGCGAACCAAGTGGCGAGCGGGACGCGGGATTGTGCGAAACAGGACGGGCGCGGCCGACAGGCAGGCGCGCGCGCTCGAGACCAAGCCGCGGCACACGGCGAGGTCTCAAGTTATGACCAGGCAGGAGAGGCGAGCGTGGCACGGGATGCATCGCACGGGACTCTCCGGCCCAAGAGGATACGCCGAGCAGCTGAGCACGTATCCGAGGCAAGGGACAGGCATGGGCCGACCAGCACGGCCATGCCAAGCAACCACGCGGGCACGCCGAGCAGAGGCGCACGTGTCCGACGCGAGGAAGTCGCATGGGCCGACAGGCAGGCCCATGCTTAACGATGTCATCGGGGCGGACTGGGCCTTCCCGGCTCCTTAGAAGTCGAAGTCCAGCTGGAGTCTTTCTTGGCAAGAAAAGATCTCCACGTATGATACGTTTTCTTGTAGGGACGTGTCCTTGCTAGGTAGGTTACCTTTGCGGACGGGTTTCCCATGTGTGTTTATGGGCCCGGACGTATTTGGACTGTATAGCGTCTAGATTAGGGTTTCCCAATCGAGCGGCGCTTATGGGCCGAAGTGTGTGGGCTTAGATAGAGTAGCTTGGGGAAGGGGAAAGCCAACCCCTCGCACCGTAATGTTAGTATAAATAGGTTACTCTCCTATTGTAATTGTTATCAACGAGTTCCTTCGGAGCAATAATACAACATTATTCTCCCCACTCTTGTTCAAGCTCTTTCCTTCCCCTTTGTATGTAGTCCGATGGCCACAAACCAAAGGCTGGTCGAAGGGACATCGACCGACTACGAGGTCGACGCAGCCCTTTCGGCGCCGCACGGGCAAAGTCCGCTGCACCGCGCCTACTCAAGGCGCGGGCCCGTGACATTATACTGTAGTTAATAAGTTACTCCCTCCGATTCAATATATAAGTCGTTTAGGATTAAAACACATATATTAAAAAATGTATATAAAAGACTAATTTTTTCATATTAATACTGCGTTTCTTTCTCCTCTCAAATAAAAAATTTTAAGCACTAATAGAAGAGGACTTTCAACTACGAATTCAGTTAATTTATAAGTCTTTTGATGAATATTCTAAAAAAAATAAATGAACCATATTTTTGTTTAAAAAAAATGAACCATATTTTTTATGAAACCAAAAAATAGGTCTTTTGATGAATATTAAAAAAAAACGGTTTGGTGCAGGCTGGAGCCGTCGCCGGAGCGGAGGCGGTCGGAGTTTTGATTGCCACTTCTGTTGTGAATGGGATTTTTAGGACCTAAAGCTCAGAAATCATGAAAAAAATAAGATTCATATTCATCTTTTTTCTTCTCTCTTTTAATTATTGTGTTGATGTTCTGTAAAATTTGTATTTTGAAGTTTCTGGAATGTAGGTTTCAAATTCTTCAAAAAAAACACCAAATCAAGATGATTGAGTTTTTTGGCAGATGATGATAGTTTGTATTTTTGCCAGATGATGATATTTTATTATGTTGGTGTTCTGTAAAATTTCTGAAATTCGATGATTTTTGGCAGATGATGATAG
>BMAC01001135.1:123932-133987 GCA_014905375.1 Phtheirospermum japonicum
ATATATCACGTACCTTTTCTGGAAAGTGGCCAACATAATGTACCAAAAATGAAATTTTCCCGCATCCAGAGTACATACCTAGTGGTGAGTTGCAAGATGAACCTAGTACGAGTGTTTTTTTACTAATAACAGATAAACAAGCAATGTGATGAAAAAACATTCGCAATAATATTGCGAATATGATTTAAGATGCAAGACGATAAATAGTATTTGAACTTTTTATGATGCGTGTAAACAATAACTTTATGGTTTATCAGTTAATTTTGTCACACTTTTATTTAGATCAACTAACTTTTCATCTATGAATAATCAGCCGTCAACTATCAACTACTCCCTCTGGTTCTATTTATATGACGTTTTAGCTTTTAAGATTTATTTCAATTAAATGTCATTTTAGTTAAACTTTTTGTTTTATTTCCCACAAGTACTGGCTTCCCATGTTACATTTACCGCCATTACTTCGCCCTTACTTTATCTGATGAATCACTTCCACTTCTCCATGTCTACCACCAGTTTTATTGGAGAAAAACAAGTTTTGCCTAAAACGGGTACATGTATTTTCGTTTTTTTTTAAGAATATTCATCAAAATATGGTTCTTTTTCCGAAGCTCACCACCGTCTCGATCTCCCTCTCCGCCGCCTCCACCCCTTTCTCCACCGCTTCGATCCCCTTCTCCACCGTCACGACTCCATTCTCCGCCGCCTCGAACCCTTCCTTCACAAATTTTCTGCCTCCTGCTCCGCCTTCCGTAGGCCTTTCTTCATCCCGAACAACGGTATGTCCTACGCTCTCGAAGGCATTTCCGTCGCCTTGAACGCCGTCGTGGCGGCCGTGAGGAGAAGCAGGCACTACCTCCGCGTCGGAAGCGCCGCCGGCGCATGTTTCCTAGCGCGCGCCTTCTAGAGAGTGGGTTGCGCAGGTAGAGCTTGGGTTACTACTATGAATGAGGTTGTGGAGGCATGGCTTGTCGGCTTTGATGTGAGTTTATGGTTGAAGATTCAATTTGGTCCGAAAAAAAGAAAGGAAAAAAAGAAATAAAAGGAAAAAAAAAACTAAATTAGAAGGACAAAAATAACTTTTTTCCGTCATTTAATATTTAAAATTAAATGAAAATTGATAAGAAATTATATAATCATGCCACGTCAGCATACGATAAAAATGGACCTTATTTGATGAATTTTCCAATATAATGGACGTAGTTTGATGTTGGCCAACATCACGTACCTTTTCTGGAAAGTGGCCAACATAATGTACCAAAAATGAAATTTTCCCTCTGGATGCTTATCAAGCATGGTAAATATTAAATCCTCTTAAAAGTGAATTCGAATAAAGTTATGCAATGCAAAAAAATCTCCATTATCACGTCACATTGTGTGTCCACGGTATATTTTGTCATTCTACTCAATATCTTCCATCTCTTTTTCCAGACTCCAAATGATATTTCGATGCAACTTAAAAAAGATGAATGAGCGCGATTGAAAGCTTTTTCAGTATTAGTTGGCAACACATGTTCAAATTGAGACCGCTGGTATCTTATGCTCAGACATGACACTAAATATCATTTTCGATATGGATATTATATATTTACTAAGTAATATCGACTCATCGGAAAACAATAAAAGATAATAATGCATTTAATAATTTACTAATTGGAAAATAATAATTTATCTTCAGGCGGCATAAGGAAAATTAACACACTCACGCACCCAATGAGATTTGAACCTGGGTCTGCTTGCCCAAAAAAAGTGCCCTTTACCACTGGGCTGAATCCAATTCCCTCTAGTGGCTGTGTTTTAATTTCTTTAAAATTGTGTCCCTACCTTCAATTAAATCTATGTTTTAGATTTGCCATTTAGTGGACTTCAGTAATTATCCCAAACCGCATGGAAAGTTTTCGTAATTATTCTTTTATATAATGTGTGGTTAGGGTTGACAAATCGGTCGTGCTGACTTTTATTGGGCCGTCACTATAAGGCATGACATGATAAGTATAGGCAAGAACACGGAATAATAAGCTTATCGGGGCTATATATAATCTAAACTCGAACACGAAATGGTAAAAACACGAAAAGCACGGCACGGTACGTAGGCACGATAAGCAAAAATGCCCCATAATGGGGTCCTTGAAGAACTGGTCCAGGTCGAAAGCCGGGGATTGACTGGTCCGTGTGTTGCTTCAACCCCCGGTGGATTACCTCTTTATGCTTAGTTTAGTGCTTATTCCCTTCGATCCTTGAATCTATTGAAGAGTCAAGGTTTCCAATGAGCAGGAGTCAACCTTCTACCAATCTTTATTCAGTTGAGGTTGTGATCCCTACGTTCGAGGATCCTTCTGATGATGCTCTAGTCTCGGAGTTTCACTCTKTCTTTTGCCTGATATTATATCTATTATATAAAGGGCCTTATGAAAGGTGGTGGTAACACATTAGGCCCGTTAATTAATAAAATACATGATTTTCTTAACAAACATAATACATATCTATAAAATTATCAAATACATTTAAAATTATAATATGACAAATATAATAACGATAAATTAAAGATCAAAAATACTAACAATGAGTAAATGAATATAAAAAGGGGAAATTAAAATATTATCGGGCATTATCGTTTTTATTGGGCTAGCCCGTTATCAACCCGTTTCTTAACGTGCGTTAACGTGCAGCCCGATAAACCTCAGCCTAAACCACATTATTTCGTATCGGTCAATTGTATCGTGCCTCATATTGCCACCCCTATGTGTGGTCAGCTATGTATACCTAAACAGACAACCATATCCTTATAACTAAAACTAAATTTATTTAACAAATAACATAATATTATCTATATTTATACCTTTCCAGTGTTCTTTATCCAAGTTTCTTTGTAAAATAAAAAAGGAAAAAAAATTGCAATTGTAAGCTTTGTACAATCAATATTTTAAGCACTATCAAGACACCTCAAGAATCCTCAGATATTGCACATTACTGTTTCACGACACCACAAAACAAAAACCGAAACACCAAAAAACATCAATACTATTAAGAAAAAATTTGAATCACTTTCATAATTCTTCTCCTCATGTCATAAACTAGCAGATATATATTCTTCTCCTCATGTCATAAACTAGCAGATATATATTATGGTTAAAAGCAATTGTGATAATACTAACCTTGTAACTGGCAAAAGGGTTTGATGGCGCCCAACAAGAGGAAGACGAGAAAAGTAGAAAGAAATATTTACGTACAAAAATGAATATTATGATAAAAGATTTTTTTTTAATATCTAATGTTGCAATAATAAATTTTATAAAAAAAGGAAAAGGTTAAAAAAAGGAATAAAACAAAATTTCTTATGGGCTTATTTCAAATACTAGTATTAGAGAGAGAGTATACCATGGACCCAAATGCACCTTGCAAGGTGCACCCTATTATTTAATTATCATCGCATATAACTGACATATATCATCACATATTACTGTTACATATCATCACAATTAATTGAAATTCTAACTCTAAAATCTAAAATCCTTAAAAAAAAAAAAAAAAAACTAAAACAAAAAACTAAGCCCTAAAAATGGAAAATTAATCCCTAAAATGAAAAACTAAACACCGAAATTGAATATTAAACTCTAAATCCTAAATTCCTATCATATTCATCACATATAACTAACACATATCATCACATATAACTAGTAGAATAATAGATTTTTATCGGCACCCTAAAATGAAAAATTAAAAAAATAAACCTTAAAATGAAAAATTATACCCTAAAAATAGAAAACTAAACTCTAAAATGTAAAACTAAACCTTAAAATAGAAAATTAAACCATAAACTCTAAGATTTTGTCACATATCATCACGTATAATTACTATATATCATCATGTATAACTGTCATGAATCATCACGTATAATTCGATAATAATAAATTTTTACATGGTACACCTAACAAGATGCACCTAATAAATTGTCCTAGTATCACTAACATCCCAGATAAGTTTGAACTTTTCAAAAAAACACATCCAACCAAACGAGATTTTTTTTATTTACGCAGAACTTATAAGTTGTTTGAATAAATTATAAACTAGCTTATATACTTACCAAACCCACAAATATTATTTTTCATTTTATTTCCATTCAAAAATAAATAAATAAAATTAAATATTTACTCATACGGGAGCATCCAATTAACAATATGAATAAAATATATAATGAATATCGAAAGTTATACCGAGATACCAATATACTAAAGAGTTTTGTGCTTTTTAATGTATTACATATTAAAGGATTACAAAATATAACTAATATAGTACAATTACAATAAAAAAATATATTGAATTATTACAAAATAATATTAAAATATCACAACCAAAATGATTTCACATGCCTCACAGGTGTATCTACCAATATATATCAATATATGCCAATAACAAAAATATAACATGAATCATAAAAGTCTATATTTACAGTGTAAATATATACTTGTATTACTAGATAGAGAAATGTATTTAATCATTTTGTGAATAGTTCAAAATTAAACAATTGAGTTTTATTTTCAAAAAATAGGTCTTATTATAAACAATTTACAACTTGATTCTCAAACCGCAATCGAAATTGTTGTTCCAATCAGTTCCAGTACGGCTTGGCCAGGTCTACACAGACATAATTCTGCCCCATTCTTATCATCCCTGTGGTCCCCACCACAATCAGACCAAAATCTCCCTACACCTCTCCGTAACAACAGATACCACCGTACTGAAAATCCACATCATTTTCGGACAGCGACTAAGAAAACAAAAATAAACGGAGAAGATGAATTTTAATTATGATTAGTGCCCTTAATTTTGTATTTTTATCCATCTTCTCATTCAAATTTTAAATCTTTCTACAGTTTATGTCAATTTCGAGGTTTGATTTTGTTTACCGTGAAGCAGCAATCGATTTGGCTTTACAATGCGGGGCTAGTTCTCATTACGTTACTGGAATTTAACCGTCATTTTTGAGGTGGCACTAGAGAACTTTTGTTTTCAGCTGAAACGGAGATGCAAAAGGTAAACCCTAGTTCGTTTCTATGTATGAGTACCTTTTGAATTTTATTTTTTGAATTTTGTGTTTACTTTATTCTTATTTGGTTTTGTGAATTGATGACGTTTCGTGTTTCAGCTAAAAATTGGATTTTTATTCAGTTGTTTGACTTGGGAACTGGAGAGGTATTAGGAACTTTATGTGATTAATCTTATTTTCTCGCAATTGCAAGCTCAAGTTGGCTGTTTTTTCATAGGAATGTGGCAATTAAGATCTCTTCTGGTTGCTAAACGGTACTTAATTTGGATATGTGCTCTGTAATATCTTTTTTTTGGTGATGAACGCAGATACCAATATGAATAAGGATGATTTTGGAAATTTCACGGCCCTGAGAACAAGCCCGGCACCTCCACTGTTTGCAAAATGCAACGGATATCTCGATGATCAACGCGAATCCAAAACCGAACCCCACGCGGGCTTAGAGTTCGACTCCGCCGAAGACGCCCAAGAATTCTACAGTGCCTATGCGTCCCGGGCCGGGTTCAAGATCCGGATCGGGCAGCTGTACCGATCAAGAACCGACGGGTCCGTCATTTCCCGCCGATTTGTCTGTTCAAAGGAAGGGTTCCAGACGAGCTCGAGAACCGGCTGTCCCGCCTTCGTAAAAGTCCAAAAGTCCGATTCCGGGAAATGGGTTCTAGCCAACATAAACAAGGAACACAATCACGAGCTCGAACCCGAAACTTGCCCGCCGGCACGGGTCCAGAGAAAAAATAGCTTCCCGAGACCGTCGGCCGGTGGGGCCAGTCGGACGGGCATCCGGTCGCACGAGGACGACAGCCCATCCGGCGTGGTCGATACCAAACGTTTTAAAACGGAAGATTCGAACGGGCTCCCATGCGAACCTCATAAGGCTCTCGAGTTTAACTCCGCTGACGAGGCGTACAAGTTTTACCAGACGTACGCGGCTGATTCAGGGTTTAGGGTTCGAATCGGTCAATTATTCCGTTCCAAACACGACGGGTCGATCACGTCTCGGAGATTCGTGTGCTCCAAGGAAGGGCATCAACACCCGTCTAGAGTCGGGTGCGGAGCGTATATGAGAATACAAAGACAAGAATTGGGCAATTGGGCCGTCGATCGTCTCCAAATTGAACACAATCACGAATTCGACAGCCCGACGGGCCCTAGTGGAACAACGAGCAGCAGTTTGGAGAATTTGGATTTAGTCGAAACGAACGGAGGTCTTAGCCTCGTGAAACGAGTTATTAGAGAAAGTAATAACATCGAGAGCGATTGGTACGATTTGCTTCTCGAGTATTTCCAATCCAAACAATCGGAAGACACGGGCTTTTTTTACGCAGTGGAGATTCGCGATGGTAAAGGTAATAATGTTTTCTGGGCCGACGGACGGTCGAGATTTTCTTGCGCCCAGTTCGGAGACGTTGTCGTGTTCGACACTCCCTACAAACGAGGTGGCAGTTATTATTCCGTCCCGTTTGCTTCGTTCGTCGGCGTTAATCATCATCGGCAACCTGTGCTCCTCGGTTGCGCCCTAATCGCCGACGAGTCCGAGGAGTCGTTCACTTGGGTCTTCCGGGCTTGGGCTAGGGCGATGTCTGGGTGTCGGCCCGTTTCCATAATAGCCGGTCTAGACGGGCCCATTCAAGATTCCATCGCGCGGGTTTTTCCCGGCACGCACCACCGGTTCTCCGCGTGGCAAGTCCTCGCCGAGGAGCAAGAGAATCTAGGCCCGTTGCTTTCGACCGACCCAGAGTTCAAATACGAGTACGAAGCTTGCGTTTTCCAAAGCCAGACGGCCGGCGAATTCGACTCCGCGTGGAATATGCTCACGAACAAATATAATCATCTCAGAGAGAATGAGTGGTTTAATGAGATGTACCGTTTTCGCAAAAATTGGGTGCCCTTTTACCTGAAATCAACGTTCTTCGCCGGGATACCCATTGACGGGAGCTTAAAATCGTACTTCGGAAACATTCTGACTCCCCAAACGCCCCCTAGCGAATTCGTTGTCCGGTACGAGAAGGTTCTAGAACAACGGCGCGAGGAAGAAAGAAAAGAGGATTTCAACTCGTTTAACCTGCTACCGGTCCTACACACGAAAGACCCGATCGAGGAGCAATGCAGGAGGCTATACACGATGACGATGTTCAAAGTGTTCCAGAAGGAGCTCTTGGAGTGTTTTAGCTACGTGGGGATAAAGATGAGCGTCGAAGGGGTTATCAGTCGGTATCTGGTGCGGAAATGCGGGGCCGGGGAGGAGAGGGAGACGGTTGCGTTCGATGCGTCGAGTTTGGACGTGAGCTGTAGCTGTGGGATGTTCGAGTTTGAAGGTGTGCTTTGTAGGCACGCGTTGAAGGTGTTTCAGATAGTGAACGTGAGGGAGGTGCCGTCGAGGTATGTGTTGCACAGGTGGAGTAAGGGCGCGAAATATGGCGTGGCGAGGGACGTGGAGTCGTTGGGTGGGTCCTCACGGGATTTTAAGGTTTTGATGATGTGGAGTTTGAGGGAGGAGGCACGGAATTATATCGAGGCTGGTGCAGCGTCTTTGGAACGGTACAAGCTGGCATTCGAGATCATGCAGGAAGGTCGAAGGAATCTCTGTTGGCCGAATTAGGACATATTTCGTTTTCCTTTTTTAAATTATTATCTCTATTCAAGGTCACTAAAAAAGAAAAAAGAACTCCTACAGTGGCTAGTTTTGGCCAGTTTCAGCCATGCATGTAATTAGACTGTCACTTTTTACTCTATACCTGTATCCGAGCCGGCGCTTGGCTCAAATTGTAGTTGTTATGAAACTCGGGTCGAAATTGTAGTTGTTATGTGTCTCAATATATCGATCAAGCGATGGTTGTATGAAGATGTTTTCGCCCGAAAGCTTATGTTGTTCTTTCGGCTGCTTTAGTGTGTTGGTTTTCATGATTTATGGGTTTGTGTTGGAGAACAAAATTAGTTCTTCAGATTGTTTGCAGGTCTCATTTTGAAGTTAAGGAAAATAAGGTTCTTAGACGTTGCACCATGATTTTATCGCCTCAAAGCATCAGAATTTGGTCGTGTTTGGAAATAACAGCTGAAAACTGATCAGGTTAATAGAGTATTTGGGAAAGAAATTAGAAGTGTGTTTTTTGTGTTTTATTTCTGTTTAAAAGTAGAAGCCGACCTAAGCATTCGGAATAATGGAAATACTGAATACTCGTTTGTTTTAATACTCAAAAATTAAATATTCAACCAATAATTCCTCACAATTAAATAATTAAATACTACTAAATACAATATTATAATACAACATTATTCACTTTTCAGTTATGATTTGACATCAAAATACAATATAATAACACATTATCATCCGCTTTTAAAACATGATTTGACATTTACATTAAAACGTAAAGGATTTTGAATCCTATAACAAACAAAAATTTTTACTGTCCACATAATTTTGAATACCTCGAAATTCTAATTATGAGGATTTAAAATTCCAAAGAACGCTGGACCAAACGTGCCCATAGTATTTCTCTCCGCCTTTGGTTTGTTTAAAGAATAAAGCTACGTGCAGGAAAAGCCTTAGGAAAATGCTCAGGTAAGGGACTTAATTTTACCCCTATGCCCTTAAAACGTTTAAAAGAAGAATGAATGAGAAAATGTCATTTGAACCCCAGAAAACTTTATAAATTTACACTTTACTCCCAAAATAAATTTTATTTTAAGATATATTCAAGTTTATCGGATGGAAACCTGACATGACCTATCGTAATGTGATAATGCCTTCGAATGGAGTCCAGGGTCTAAGCAGGTGTAACAATGCCACGAATGAAGATATATCTTATAAAATTAATAGTTAAAATAATTCTTTACAAAATTTCACGAAAGTTGTGTCATCCCAAAAAATGGTATCAGAGCCTGGGTTTATTAAGAACTTAAGAAAATTTATTATAATTGTGTAATTAACTTTTAGTGAGGAGATTTATCTCTAAAAATGGATTCGAACGAGTGTTCGAGATGTATTCATTTCAGGCGATATTTCCAAATATTGAAAATATACGAGTTAGACCACAAAGAGAAAGTAGCATATTGGGATAACCAATATGTTGCACGAAAACTTGCAGGAGTCGACAGGGAATCCTTGCTACAATGCGAGAAACAAAAGACGTATTATCTGAGTTACCTTTGGGTAAATCAGATATTGAAGACGGATCTCATGTACCATAGGGATACAACTCATGAATCCCATCAATAGATCCAGTTGCAGCGAGTTAGCCGATTCCTCTAAGAATCTTAGAGAAATCCAAAGGACGATACAAGACATCGACCACCATATCCAGGTGCAGATGAAAGAAATGGTTGAACATCAAAAGGAAATGCGAGAAATTCTAATTGATGTTCAAAGACGAGTCAAAGCCCTTGAAGTCAAACCATGTACATCCGGAGGAAGATGACGTATAACTTTCGCAACGGAACCCCTTTTACATCAAAAGGGGAAACTGACTGAGGTTATAAGACAACCGACGGAAGAAGAGAAGATGATGGCAATAATAAAGGGAATTCCATTACAACCCAAGAAGTAATGGAAAGAATCAACATGGAAGCTTTACACGATCTTATCGAATCCTTCACCGGATTAGGTCTTGTGGATCTAAAAATGAACTCAGGAGATTCTTCGGCCTTGGTACCTGACCGCTCGTCGTTAAGCGTCAAATTAAATATTTATTTTTCCTCAATTTCTCTCTACCAACTAGTAGTAGCTATAAGTAAGGGTCAATCCCACGAGGAATGTGGTTAAATTGTGATTATTCGTATTTTGTTTAAACAAATAAGTGGGGTGAGAATTGTAAACTAATCTAAGAGAACCAAATAAATAACCAAAGAATTTAAATAACGAAATAAATCAATTAAGCTCCCAGTCCTAGTTCCGTTTCCACCCTCGTTCCACTTATTTACCTCTCCAACGAACCCGTCCCCGCCTCGATATAACTCCGTGCCTCCTCCCTCAAACTCCACATCATCAAAACCTAAAATCCCGTGAGGACCCACC